>BRDA01011956.1:104041-144589 GCA_036984385.1 Crenuchus spilurus
ATACATACATACATACACACTGCAACTAAGGTAAACAATGTATGTATAACATATAATTTCATAATCAATTTATTTTTACTGCCAGTGTTCCAGTATAGCTGCAAAACCTGCAAAGAATCCACATACAGCTCAATAATTTAATATCTCCCATGTATAAGAAGTAGGGTAGAGAAGACATATTGCATAATTGTATTTGACTCCAGGTAGGTCAGTATGAATATAGCATCTGGCCTGTAAAGAGGCCGAAATGATTAATTGTGCTGAATTCTGAGTGCCAAAATGAACACGGTTATATTTTAATAAAAATACAAGTCCATTACGTTCCATTAAAACTATATTTAAAGGAAAGGGACATAACTTAACAGTAAAGAATTCAGATGTTTGCAATAGTGATGTACCTACATGACAACGGCTTTGACACACATCCTTAAGCCTTCAGGCAGTCAAGTAAACAATCAGATAACGGTTCAGTTAGCATAACATGACTGCAAATAAATGGGCAAGAGTGCCTACACAGCACATTTAAGATGAAGTCAGTTACAGTTTAAAACACTGGTATGCAGTGAAGAAAAGTGCACTTTATGTTATAAATACTAAATCGTGATTTCAGTTGAATATTTACAATTTTGCTCGGGTGGTTAGCGAGTTCAGGGTCTAACGTTAGCTAGTTAGCTAGCTTAGCTTCATAATACCGTAACAAATGACTACCTAAATAACACTACACAGTTGTTGTGAAGCTTTAGAAGAAGGGATAGACGTTCTTGTTGAGAGAACTGGGCTTTTGCGCTGTGACAATATATAACAATGAATGTAGCAGCTAGCTGTTGTAGTTAGCTATTGCTAGCCGCGCTGTGTCCATTTTGGACGACGCCAGTCTGAGCGGCTCATAGAGAAAACTGAAGCTAAAGCCTTGTTAGCCTGTCACCTAAAGCCCACAGCAAATGTTTCCACACACTTCAATGCCAGGGATGTTCTACTCGCCCATAAGAACGAAAACAACACTGCATGCATCCACAAAATCTTTTTAAATCATTTCGGCTTTTAGCACGTCCGTTTGTTAGCATGTTAGCCCGTTAGCGCCAGCTGCGTCTCTTCATCCTCATCTAACGTTACTCCGTTATATCCGCCCAAAACACATTAGTTCCCAAACAAGATCACGTTAACACTTACCTTGAGTGGATCTCAAGACCCACAACAGGCAAAGCAGTTTAATCGCGACCATTTGGGCTAAGTTCATTGTTAGTGTATTGATGGGGAAAGCGCTTTATTGTCCTAGTGAAGGCGCAGCCGCCCTGCTGTGTTTACAGCTCCTCATAGAGCTTCCCTCACTTAACGTCAGGATGGAGGAGCAGAGCGAGTGGCGCCCCCACACACACCCGTCCTTATGCACCAGGGGTGGGCAATACCTACGCTTCACTTTCGATTCGATACCGAGTCATTCACATACTAATATATGCATTAGATACTGATAACGATACTGTTAAAATTGGCATTTTTTATTCTATTTTTACAAGCAGAAAATGTGGACTTTTTTATTTTGGTCAACAGAAAGTCTCGGTATGAAACATGACATTACTGTAAAACTGAACAGACTATTTTTTGACTCAGCTTCCACCCCATGTACCATGCACTGACCAGCATTTCATTTGTCCTTCATCCTGACAAGTAGTGGTTTGCATGAATAGGTCTTGTGTTTATTCTAAGTTTATTGTAAGTTTATTCTATGTTTATTGTAAGTTTTTCGCTGTTCTGTGTTCTGTGTTGCACCAGGTCCTGGAGGAACATTGTTTTGTTTCAATATGTACTGTACTGTACGTGGCTGAGATGACACTATAAAACATATTGAACCTGAACTAGCACAAGCCACCCCTGATGCATGTAAAGTCAGCTACAGCTTCCAACTGTTGCCAATCTATCATCAATGGGCAGCCAACATGCTTGAAGGAAAGCACAGGATCCCCAGCTCTGATGGATCAGCTAACAGACACCTGAGCCAGCGGATATTATATGGAAGTAGTTATGGGGAGAGAGCGCCATCTAGAATGACCAATTTTGCTTTCTCAGTCCTTGACTGTTGCTGGAAACCAACATGTGCACCATGGCCAGGATTTGATCTCGTGGTTCTCTGATCATAGTGTCAGAGATTTAGTCCACTGAGCCGTTCGGGGCCTCGACTATCTATTTTGATGCAGAATCTAATAAATGTGTAAAAATATTTCAAATCAAAAATGAAATCTGTTATTTTAAAATGAAATTGTGATGCGCTTTGAGTGATTCAGTGCACTAGCTCATAGTACTATAATCAGAAGATAACAAGATCAAATCCCGGTCATCAACAGCCAGCGCCTGAGAGAGCAAAATTGAGTACAAGGCTACTTCAGGTGGGTAGATGGTGCTCTCTGTCCACTGGGTCAGGCATCTGATGGCCGATCTATTAGAGCTGGGGATTCTGTGCTTTCCTCAGAGCACACTGGCTGTACAGCAACAATGTATCTGCAAGGAAGTGGAGACTGACTTCATATGCATCAGAGGAGACCTAGTGCTTGTCTTCACCCTCCTAGAGTCCGGGTCATTACAAGTGATTTGGAGAGTTCTAGCGGATGGGTGGGTTAATTGGCTATCCACTACATTTGGAGAAAAAATTGGATTAAAATGTAAATAATCAAATAAAATTGTAATGAGGGTTGTTGTATTTATTTTTTTTAGGCCAGAATAGGTCAGAAATTAATAGAAACCTGTAGAGGCTGATGTGGGGTTTAGAGTAAAGATGGTGGTTTGGTTTAACTGGATTGGTCCAACTTATCTACAGGAAGATCCCTAGGTAAAATTTTCTTCACTTTCAACTTAAAATGTTTTAAACAGACTATATACTATTTAAATAGACTATTTTTAATTTTTTTATTTTTTTAATGGAAAAAAATAGCTCTTGTAAGTTGAAAATTATACTCTATTTAAATTGTGATATCAATATAAAAAGGAATAATCTTTCAGCCCTAGTCTAGAGGGTTTAAAAAACGATATTTTTACCTCAGGATTGATTTTTAAAAAGAAACATCTGATTCATAAGTGTCAAGATTTCAGAATCAAACCCCCCAAACCTATTATAAGCTAATGAAGGATCCGGTGAGAAACATATCTGACACACATCCTTTATAGTTGTATCTGGCAAAGAGATATTAAGCATCGTCCTGACAGCTAGAGTATTTGGGCATCTGAAACACTTCAGTCTAGAACCAGCCTACAGGGAGTTCCTGACAAGAAAGTGCTTCAAATCATGTTTTCTTTGTAATATGAAGAGTGATTCAGGGACCCTTGAAAGACTGTTCAGCGAAAATCCATACTCTTTTTGTTTTGGTCAGATATATCTTGGACATTTGGTGTTGAAGCTGAAGCTGTTGTTGGGTCTGACTCAGTTTGCTGGGGCCTAACATGAGTGCTGTTGTAGATGGAGGCACTGGTTAGACTGGTGAAGCCTGCCAGATCCTTGGGATGGGAGGAGACTGGAATTGCAATAATAGGCTATTCTGGGCATAAAAATAGGCTCTGTGGAGGCATCTTAGCTCAATCCAAGGGCTAGACCAACACGATACCAGATAGGGTGTAATCATGTTCTCAGTAAGATGTCTGTGCATTTGGTTTGAAACATTTACTCTTCTTCCCTCATCGCTTACACAACTTGACCAAATGACAGAGTAGGCATGATAGTATAGAGCTTATCTGAATTCACAGGAGTGCATTCAGTGTGTATGGGAGGTGCAGATAACACGGTGCTTTCTGGCAATGAGTAGGTGGGCATTTATATTGCAAACTGTAAGCAGGCCAATAAGACTTAGCAACAAAACAGTGAACATCTTCAGATTTGAAAGCGATAAAGCAATGAAGTCCAGTTAGTGTGGACTATCCATAACTATAGTAAGGAACAAGGACATGGCAAGAACGGCACTTGTAGTTGTGTATATTTGCATATAATAACAGGCATTTACATTGAAATGCAAGCTGTGTCTGAAATGATCCACTCATTCACTGATCATTAATTAGAATACTCTACATAGAACACTGAACAGGGTAACAGTGTGGGAGACAAGAGAGCGAATTCTGACGACACTTACTTACACTGAAAATAAATCCTTTGACCTTTCATCATATAAACAATCTATTATATAGCATTAAATCATATTGTATTATATTAATATAATAATTTACAAAGTAACTTAATAAAAGAAACATCAACAGGAGGCTATTGGCAATATAAACATCTCCAACACATTTTAGGTATGTTTCCATGTTCTAGTGTAGTTTGTCATGACTATAAATACAAATGTAATATTTGTTTCTATAGTTACTTTAATGCTTAAATTTTGTCAATAAAATAACTAAGCGACATGTCAATTAAATTAATCAAATTATTAATAATAATTATAAATTACATAATAATATATTACATTTATACACAAAATCTGCTCCATTGGATTTGCCCATGATCTTTGCTGAGTGAGGAAACCACGATGTATAGTGCTAAGTTAGTCTGTAAGTAGTGTACATCTGTTGTACACTATATTTATAGTGCACTGTGGCTACTAAGAATATATTTTGTACTATACATGGAACCAAATTGTTCACTGAGAAATTAAACAGCACTACAAAACACAGTAGATCACTAAACAGTTTCAGACACAGCCACAATGCAGCAGTACATTCACTTTTCTGCTTGATGTTGTAAAATCATCTTGAGTATGTAATTAATGTGAACTAAGTAACAATTTAAAGCTGTTTGAAATCGTGCCATATTTAACTGAATAGCAAGCTGCTTTCTGTTACAGGCATCACTCACCACTGTTCTTATAACAGTGTTATATAAAAATCAAAGAGAACCAGGGTAGAATTGAGACAAAATAGGATTAAAACACTCCTGTGATTTAGCACCTTATTTTAAGTAGATTAGACTGACATTTGAGGGTCAGTTTTGCTAAACTGAAAGCAGAGATTAGATCAATTATTTCACACTTTTTTTCTTTGTTCTAGTTCAGTTCTTTAATCAAATGTGGACATTAGTATGCATTTAATGTTGACAACTTCTGACAACATCACTGCCTCGGGGATTGTCTGGTATTTAAAGATGTGAATGAAGAAGTACGGAAGAGGTTCTTCTCTCTTGCATAAGCTCCCTGAGGATCCAGAAATGGTACAAGTTACTAAAATGAGTGAAGTTACCTTCAACTCATTTTTTTTATTTCATTAATAAGGTGTGCTGAGTGGAGATCTGTCACATGCTGAAATACTGGTCTACTGATTTTTTTTTTGTTTTTTTTTGGTCCTATTATATCCATTTCTGTCAAACTGTATCTTATTTTATGTATTTGGTGTAATGTCAGCAGTTTTGTTGTCATTTATATTAACATTGTCTTGTATTTAATTGCATTCAGGAGGCTGAAATGAAGAATGTTTTGCTGAGAGCTGGAGACCAGCTGAAAGTCCAAGGAAAGATCCATGCTAATGCTAAAAGGTAGGCTACAACTTCATGACTGATACTACTGTTTGCAAAGAAAGATTTACCACTAGAGAGTGAAAATGATGGCAATCCACCTACCTCACGTATATACTTATCATACACACCATTGATTGCACTATTTATAAAATATACAAAATACAGAGATACTGTGACTGTACCAGACACAATACAGGAATTAAAGGGGAGTAGGGTGAAAAAATTTACTATTAATTCCAGTTCCAGTAGAGCAATGTGTAGAGTGACTGTTTACACAGGTGAGGCTGTAATGTGGATTATTCATATAGACCATGATGATGAGAAACATGAGTGATGTACCATAGACACCACAGCACCAGGGCTACTAGATGTTCAGCAGCTGGAGAAGTTGCTTTTTGGGATTGTTCTGTACTTCCTGTCACTCAGTAGTAATGAAAACTGAAAAAGTAAGCCTTTGATTTGCTTGAGTTTCTGGAGTCACCTAGTATTGCAGCAATTGGGAGGTGTACAAAGGATAACCTAATGGTAATAGCTGGTGCACTGCCTCAAATAGGAAGGGAGGGTACAACACATGTCATGTCTACCACCGGATACACTTCTAAAATGCCCTGCAGTCACAATTACGCTACATATATCTAGCTTAAGCTTATCCCTCATGAAGTGCCCGGTTTTACAACAAAATATTTAGTAAAAATCAAATAATCATGTTGATCCTGGTCCACAACTCAGATTTGGTAAATAATTTATTTTGTATTTGATTTCCACCAAAAGAGGATAAATAAAATGTGGAACGAACACTTACAGCATATTACTTAATATTTTAAAGAATTTATATTATGATCTTTCCTTTTTCAGTAAATAACTCTGAGAATATTTTTAACACAATTAGGTAGAACATTATGCTCATCAGCGTCATATCCTGTCATTTTCCTGTCATTTTACTCATGAAATATTATAATCATGAATGTCAAGCAGAGAAGCCTACAGTCTAAAGATTATGCTCCAATGGTACATTGGATATTTTTAAAGGCCATGGTCTTAAACACTTTAAAGGACAGTGTAGAATCACCTACTTCTTTTGCTAATCAGTAATTAACTCAGGATTATTTTTCTTAAGGTTTCAGATTGATTTGGGCTCCAGTCCCAGTGAACTGGCTCTTCACTTCAATCCCCGTTTCGACGATGATGATAGTGACACACCAGTGCTGGTGTGTAATTCATTGCGTGATGGTGTCTGGGACCAAGAGCAAAGGGACACACCCAACCCTTTCCAACTAGACTCTACTTTTAAAGTACGGTGACAAATAAAACACAGTGTCTGTACTCAGCAACATTTCCTACTAAATGAATGAACTGAATTTAAATGTTTTGATGTGGAAACAGGTGTAAACTTGTATTACTTTTCTTCCCCTTCACAGGTTGTAGTGAAACACACAGGAAAACTCTTTCATGTGAAGCTACCTGATGGACTTGAACTTAAGTTCCCCAACCGTCAGGAGATGGAGATCATCAGTTATATTTGCATCAAGGGTGACATCAACCTCACCTCTATGAAGCTGTACTGAGAAAAGTCAAATGTTATACAAATACAAAATGTATAACACTGTCAGGTAGATTCTCTCTTTCACAGTCCAAGCAGCCCCTCTGCTGGACAAAATATGTAGTACTATAAAATGAGGCGTCAGCTAATAAAAGTTCACTGAAATAACTTCTCTGTGTTATTTGTTGATTGTTAAAGAAGCGGTTGCAAACAAACTTCATTTGAAAAATGCCCACAGTATAATATAAATGGCTTAAAATGTAGTATAGTATGTAGTGTAGAGTTTTCCCACGTTGTTGACATACTTGTGAATGTAATACACACCGAGCAAAGATCTTCCACGTGACCGTAAGCTCAAGAATAGGCTACACAGCTCAAAGGTGATCAATGTGTTCAATGTAATTGTAAATACGGTTGTCCGTTTGACCAATCAGTACTCAGCTCTACCATCACGAGCCGCACAGTAGCCAATGCTGCGGTCGGAGAGAGTCACGTGACCTTTGTTTTCCATCACTGTTATTTTGTCCGGAGAGAGAGCTGTCAGGGCGAACGACCTCAACAGCAGAAATGTGAAGTCAGTCGCATTTAAACGCTTTTACACACCTAATGTGTACAGGTCCGTATTTTAAAGTTGTTTTCTCAACATTTGGATTGTAGAATAATTTAATTTTGTTGTTTATTTAAGGATCAAAGACGTGCTAGCATCCTCGCTAACTGACCTGTGTTACCGCCGCTTAACCGGTGAAAGTTAGTCAGGTAGCGCAGACTTCACGTCAACAGACTGCAGAAACATGTTTATACTGTTGATTACGTTTAAATGACTAGAGATTTAATGATGTTTTTAATTCAGTGATCGCAGACACATTTTAGACTTCTCATACCGGGCTACACACAACACTGACATCTGGGAAGTTCTTAGTGAATGACCACAATTAGTCCAAATAATGATAGCTAGCTGTCCACCATATTCTATATATATAGCTAATTGCTAACTGCTAACTATGTGTATGTGTATACCTACTGTTGTGTGTATGTGGTAGTATGTATGTATACATATATGCTAACTGCTAACTATATGTATGTGTA
The DNA here is from genome assembly GCA_036984385.1 of Crenuchus spilurus. Lineage (NCBI taxonomy): Eukaryota > Metazoa > Chordata > Actinopteri > Characiformes > Crenuchidae > Crenuchus > Crenuchus spilurus. Next base: position 112,153 of record BRDA01011956.1, read on the forward strand.
CACCTCTATATACACTACCAGCCAAAAGTTTTAGAACACCCCAATTTGTCCAGGTATTAATTACAAATTATTCCGTTTATTTATTCATTGATTCATAGCACTCTGAAATGAAAGCATAGTACAAATAAGTACTTGGAGTTAAAAATCATATAATTAATTTATAGACCAAAATATATTATAAACTTTGGACTCATCAAAGTAGCCACCTGTGGCAGATATAAAAGCTGAACACACTCGTGGAATTCTTTCTTCAATAGACATCAAATATTCTTCAGACAGTTCTTCACAAATCTGTTGCAGAAGTTCACACAATGTGTGGCACTTTGCTTTGCTTTCACTGTTCTGTCCAGTTCATCCCAAATCAGCTTGAGGGGTTTAAGTCTGGACACTGTGCTACCACTCCATGTTTTCAAACTGAGCATCTTGTTATTTTTTCCTGGCATAATTTGGACTTATGTTTTGGGTGATTATCGTGCTGTATGAAGAACCCCTGACCAAATAGGCATATACATGGGGGTACTGCATGGTGCTGCAGAATGCTGTGGTTGCTCAGGGTGCCTCTCACTCTGTAGGAGTTAGTAGCATCGGCTTTGAAGGCTTGATCTATTTCCATTGCTGCAGAACAGCTTTCACCTATTAGCCCATTTTGTGCTCCCTGACAAAAGCCTTTTTGTATAATTCTGTAATGTAAATTAATTTTCAGTTTTGGGTAAACTTACTTTTCTTTTAAACCTCTGGCTGTTCACCACTTACCTTTGTATAATTTCAAGCTATTAATTGGACTTGAATTGCAATAAATTACTGGAAAAATTGGGTGTTATAAAACTTTTTAACTGCTGTGTGTGTGTGTTTGTGTGTGTGTATACCGTACATATACATACATACACAGATTGCAGTTTGCAGTGTTAAGCCAGCAAATAATTTCAGCCTAAACTAATTGACATGTAGAATCATATAGTTCATTGCTGTTTTGTAATTGCATAAATGAATAATCATCAGAATTCTGTTGCTGGGATTTTTATGCAATGTACTAGTTTGTTTTAGACTACACAAGGACTTGGAAAGTGCTTCAGTGAGAGCTTACTGACATTTGAGGCACAACCCTCATTGTAGACAGGTGTGAAAAATAGTCCTAAACCAAAATATTGTTTAAAGCATTGACCAGAAATGAGCCTTAGAGTTATTACTCAGACCCTGAGGTTGTTGTTGTAGAATAAGAATTGTGTGTCTACTATGATTGTCTGCATGCTGTTTAATTATGTATGTTTAATCAGATTTTCAGTTGTTGAGACTAAAGAATTGACAGTGCAACATCTTTTTTTCCCACAGGTATTTCTATGTTAATATGAGACTGTACCTGCTAAGTCAGAGAACAGTGGACTTCTGTACATTAAGTGAACTGAAAGCATGACTTTTAGATGGGTTCCAGATTCATATGTACAGTCTCTGAATAGGGCTGTTTATTTATGGAACATAAGGGGCCAAAAAGTTGTAAATGTCTCTTTCTATCCATTTTGTAATCCACTCTGCCAACTTCATATAAAAAGACCTTTCAGCTACATCAACAGCTATCATATCTGGAAGCACATCCACATCCAGAAAAATAAATTTCGCAGGGTATGTCCCTGCAGAGCTAGTCTCCTCAGGCATAAGATTTTGCTGTACACTAGCATTTCCAGTTTCAATACCTCAAGCTGCCTTGGGTCCACTGACCTGAGCCATCGTATGTCACGCCTGAAGAACACTCTGGAGTCTGTCTCAAAAGCTGTAAGTGGGACACAAGCAGATATTTTCTCCAAGATAGCACGACTCAAACCCAAACCCAGTGCCAACCAGGAGAAGAGCGAAAGTGAGGCAAATGCAGAGACAACACCTCATAAAGATCAGAAGAATGGATCGGCTTTGGCAGCTACACCTACACTTGTACCTCAATCATCATCATCAACTACAACGTCACCTCCAAAAACAACCCCAGAGTTTCCTGAGAAACCTTCTGTCCCTTCTCAGAATGTCCATGAACAAAGGGAATCAAGAAACAAGCAGTCTGTTGTTTTTATCTCAAAAGTCAATGAAACGGCCACAACCACTTCTTCTCAGGATAAATCAGGAGAACCTGTATCCCAACCTGAAAACTCTGCTGTTTCCAAGCAGACTACTCCTCTCTTCCACCCAGGTTCTTTCAATGTCAACCTAGATGAAACCTACAACTACCTGTCTCATCATATCAATTCTTATTTTAGCAGCACCAACCAGACACAAGAGAAACCAAAAGAGGGCAAACACAGCACTGACAGGCCATCCTCTTCCATACCTGACCAGGGCCATCAGAACAGCGACCACACACCCACTCATGTGTCTGTGAAGGACCAAGCCTCAACATCTACAGAACCTCTTACTCTCCTAGTCCCAACGTCTCCTCCTCTTTCTCCCAAAAAGAGCATTGGACATTACCTGGGGTACAGTACACCTACAGTCCAGGCTTTTGTAGGGAATTACATCGTCCCTCTTGTTCCTAGGTTTAGGACAGAAACAAAAAGTTCACTGCCAGAGACTGACAAACACACTCCTCCTGAGGACCCTGCTTCAAAACAAAAGGACACTGCAGAGGTGAAAGAAGAGAAAGCTGCAGAGGAAAAGGCAAGAAGACTGCTACTTCAAAGAGAAAAGGTACTGAATTGCCTGCAAATTCTTAATATCTGAATCTATATCTTGATTTACTCTATTTCAATTAGTTTGTCTGTTACATTTTTTAAATTGTATTTAGTCTGTCAACAAATTCTTAAAATAACATACACCCCATTCTATATACTCACAGCAGTTGTTTCCCAGTTGAATTAAATGAACATCACAGTATGTCAGTACCCTAAAGTAATATGATTGATGACTGTAACCATAGAGTATGCTATGTAAGTCCAGTAGTTTTAAGCTATATAAAAAGCCAGTTTAGAGGTCATGTGTGCAACTAATATGACCCTGACATACGTGTGTTTATGTTCAAGTAGGTGGGACTGTGTTTGTGCCTAAGGATTTGGCAAGAAGTCTATGCATTTAATTACGTTTTCAGTTCAGTCAAGTAAACCCATAAGGTTCATGCTGCGAAACAGCATTCTCAGTAGTTAAAAATGTGATGTTCAGCTTTCTAGCAGCAAGTTAGATAGCTCACTTCCTTCTGCATTAGCTAGAAAGAGGTACTTGTAGCTTTTTAAAAGTTTCTCCAAATATATGATCAGATAGTAATTTTTTTTCAGAAACTTTCACTCTAGAGACTTCTCTATTGCTGCTGCAGATATGAGATATTACAGACATATCAGTGGAGTTCCCCTTTAATAGTTAATAAGATATGACTTGTCTCTATTAATCCTTCACTCCCTCAGATCATTGCTAGAGTGAGTGTGGATAATCGGACACGAGCATTGGTGCAGGCCCTGCATAGAGCATCAGATGTGAGACTTTATATTAGCAGAGTCGAGGATTTGAGTTACCACCTCCTGGAGTTTCCTGAGACCAGACTAGTGGCTGTTAAGGTAAGTCCTTCAACTGAACTCATATATTCATAGTTTTAAAAGGACAAGATATCCTACCTTATGAAGCACTACACTCATCTTTAATGACCCCCCATCATTACTATTATTTCACATAACTTATTTATCTTTTACATTGTTGCCTGAAATGTTAGTATTGGACTTTCACATTAAAATAAACTCAAGTAAAGTAAATAAAGTCAAATTTGAAAGAAAGGTACAGTGGGGAAAAAAGTATTTGGTCAGCCACGGATTGTGCAAGTTCTCCTTCTTAGAAAGACGAGAGAGGTCTGTAATTTTCATCATCAGTACACTTCAACTCTGAGAGACAAATTAGAAAAAAAAATCCAGGAAATCACATTGTAGGATTTTTAAAGAATTTATTTGTAAATTATGGTGGAAAATACGTATTTGGTCAAAAACAATTAGCGAGAATTCTCGCTTTTACAGACCTGTTAGTTCTTCTTTAAGAAACCCTCCTATTCTGCACTAATTACTTGTATTAATTGCACCTGTTTGAACTTGTTATGTCTATAAAAGGCAACTGTCCACACTCTCAATTAATCACACTCCAAAGAGCTTTCTAAGGATGACAGGGACAAAATTATAGACCTGCACAAGGCTGGGATGGGCTAAAGAACAATAGGCAACAGCTCATAGGGTGTAGCTGTAGGATTGAAACATTAGATTTGTGTGGCTGCTGGTGGTAAGAGAGTAGGGTGGGCTCTATGTGAAGCTCTAATGGTTTGGCATAGGATATTTAACATCTTATCTTGTGTATGATTGTAATTAATTGTTTTTAAATGTATCCATGGACTAACTCCCAAAAGCATGTGGGATATGCTTCAGTTTTATCAGCAGGGACCTCTGCTGCTCTGGCAGCTATCATCTCCTTTTAATTCCCAGGGCACAGACAAAAACATATGGAGAGGCTTCTTTCAATGTTTATGGACTTCGCCTCTGTAATAGTCTGACAGGAGCTGAGGGTACTGCAGTCTGGCAACATTTTTACATGAAATTTAAACATGCATCTTTTGTTTATTTATTTACTAAGCAGTTGTATCTGCTCCTTTTATTGTTTTTTTTTCATGTCTATGCTTATTTACATGTCTGTTAATATGTAAAGCACTTTGTATTTCAGTTTTCTTTGTAGGAAAAGTGCTACATAAATATAGATTTTACTTGATTTATGTAATATTCTGTAGTGCAATGTTGAATTCCTCAACTTTGATTGGAATTTACAATGTGCTTTTCATTAACACAAAATGTAATTATTAAAAAAAAATTATTATCATTAGAAAAAATATTTTTGAATTAAATTATGAGTAACTGTGAACCTTTTCACAATATTGTAATTTCTTGATGTAGCAATGTACAGCCTAATAAAGGCATACATGACATATGAATGCCTAGCAGTAAGTTAGCTATCTGGTTTCTTTCTTCATTAACCAGCTAACAGCACCTTGCATATGTTAATATTTGATATTCTTTATTACTACAAAAGCTTGCATAGCTTCATATCTACATTACTTGGCAATTCTCCACTAGTTTCATATAATCATGTAGACCATAATTCTCACACTAGCTTGCAATAATGCTGTACAGTACTGGCTTTTATAAAAATTATTAATTTTTCAGTTTTTTGAGTACTTTCTCATATACATTTTCTTTGAAGCAGCAGTAACATAACTGTTTCTTTTATTTAAGCCGTTTCTTCAAAAATTACCCTACATTTACTTTTTTGGTTTTGCTTGTAGCTTTCTCTAATGAAATTCATCTGTGGGCATTTCTGAAATGAATTTGAACCAACTGATGTTATCGTCTGTAGTTGGCATTAATACTTCTCTAATGTCAGCTGCATTGTAGCCTTTGTTATAGTTACATACTACACCTCTGTGGTTATAATATGTATTTGTATGCCTTGTGGACTTGCCTCTAATGACACTTTAAAAAGGTTGTGTTTGAATACAAAAGACATAGTGAATGTAAATATGATGTAACGCAATAAATGTACTTTATATTTTTTTCATATAAATGGTCTGTACTCAGGAGAAGGTAATTCCATGTCTTCTGCGCCTGCGGCAAGCCAGTGATCCGTCTCTGAAGGCAGCAGTCAGAGAGGCCCTTACCCTGGTGGGCTACATTGACCCTGTCAAGAACAGAGGAATACGCATATTGTCTATTGATGGAGGGGGCACAAGGTATGCACCCTAACCTCCATAGTCTGCTCAGAAAACAAGAGAGGCCTGAACTTTGCTGTGCATGGCATTTCTCACTGTTCTCACTGTGTGCACATTTGTAATTTCAGGGGTTTGGTGGCTCTTCAGACTTTACAAAAGCTGGAAGAACTGTCAGGAAAATCCATTTACCAGCTCTTTGATTACATTTGTGGAGTGAGCACAGGTAAGATAACCTTTTCTGCTTGTCTTTCTGTCTGAGAATGAAACTCTTGCAGTGAGTAATGACATGCCGCTGGAGCCACGTCTATGATTGATTACAAAGGCTGCATGTAAGCGACTGTTAATGTCCTTATAGAGAGCCTGAGTATGATATGCTTGCATTCTTTTAAGCATGAGATCTGCAGAGTAGTATTTCATCACTCAAGAACTGAAGTACGAATAGTGAACATTCACTTGGGACATAGTGTAGTTGGAGCTGTGGACACCTACCTCAGTGTAGGTTATCAAATATCATCATCAGTATATCAGTATGTATATTAATCTGGTTATAACTGATATGAATGTACATGCTGGTCATGATGTGATGCTCTTTTTGGGTCCTCTGTGGAGGTGTCGTTTATGACCACCTGGGGGCGTTTTTCACCATTGTTTTGCAGTAACTCAGCTTTCTCAGACCTTACACTATCCCACAGTGTTGTTTTCCAAATTGAAATAGTCTCGAGTATTCGTGCTTCAAGCTGGATGTAAAGTCTGTGTCTGTGTTCATTTTCATCCAGCTTCATTTTAATTCCCTGCTCATGCCTTTCCAAAATCATGGACACTGCCAAATCCCATATAACTCCCTGTGAGAGTACAGAATAGGGGCATATTAGAGATTTTCTATGCATATTCCACCAATCTGGCAGAGCCCCATTGCTGTTCTTTGTGTGTGGGTGTATGAGAGGGACTCGGATTTAATGCCTCACCATGTGTCTGTATAATGTATGTCACCCAGCCAGCGGTACTGGCATGGAGTGCCAAAATGGCATTTGGTCACGAGAGGGGTTCCTTAAGATCAAAAGATGACATGGTGTGTTTAAATTACCTAAACCTGCTGGATATAGTAGACTTATTTAGCAGATGCAAGCAGGGCAAATTTGTGTGTATGCTTAATAACAAATGTTGCTGTTTATAAAAATGATTTGACAGTAGATAGCACGAGACAGTGTAAGCTGTCATAGCGTTTTCAGTACACTTAATGATATATGAAATTTAGTCACCTTACTGTATATAAATAGTTGTTTCTTATTTATTCAAAGCATTTTTAGTAAATGGCACAGTAGAATAGTGGGGCTAATGTAATTTAATGACAAATGAAATGCAGTAAAAACTGCTTTGTATAAAGACATTAAAACAGATACTGTCTTAAATTTCTCATTTTTTTGCAAATGGGAATACAAATAAATGCCTCTGTGGTAGGAGTCAAGCTGTACTCTTTTTGCCCACTGCAATAATAAATAAGTACTGCATTGATCTGCTATCTGAATTGTGCTTGTATATTTATTGGGATTAATAACGTTCTGTTATCTATCTGTTATATCTATCTAAATGTTGTTTGTGTATTAATCTGAATATATATGTGTTTTTCTTCAGGTGCTATATTGGGTTTCATGTTGGGTGTATTTCAGATCCCCCTGAGTGAGTGTGAGGATCTATACAAGAAGCTGAGTTCAGATGTGTTCAAGCAGAATGTCATTGTGGGTACAGTGAAGATGAGCTGGAGTCATGCCTTCTATGACAGTGAGATCTGGGAGAAGCTTCTGAAGTGAGACACTCGTAACATGTTTACAGTTCTGCATTAATGCCCTAATGGAGTATATAGAATTGGTTATAATTTGTTGCATATCAAAATAATTCCACCCATCTCAAATAGTCATTGACTCTTTAGGAGAGCCTTCATTACACTTTTAGCTTTTAATGGTTTGGTCTAATGAACATTCTCGTTTTCCTCCAGGGAGAAAATGGGCTCTGATATTATGGTTGAAACATCAAGAAACCCAGATTGTCCTAAGGTTGGCCAGTGATAATGTTTTTCTGTTATGAATTATGTGGTAGAGTGCTTGTTGAAACTTTTGAGGTGATTTGATATGAGGTGCTTGAAGTCTCTCTCCATTCTCCACCAGGTGTCAGCAGTGAGCACAGTGGTAAATAAGGGCACTCCATTAAAAGCATATGTCTTCAGGAACTACAGCTTGCCACCTGGCGTGCGCTCCCACTACCGAGGTAGTTGCCAACACAAGATGTGGGAAGCCATCAGAGCTTCTTCAGCTGCTCCTGGATACTTCCAAGAGTTTGCACTGGGCAGTGATCTCCACCAGGTAGGACAAAATGCCCCAGAAATCACCGGTTAAAACACCAAATGCAGAAACAATGGGCTTTTTTTGTGATAAATGTAAGCAACACTTACAGATTTTAATGTTTATCATTCAGAGATGCTCTATACAGCACTGTCAGCATCTACTCAGCTTTCTCAGAGACATGAATGGCCATACTCAGAGACATAAAGCCAGTGATGCTGTGCATCATGAATTAATCAAAAACAGCAGGTCACTTAAGCACCATCATAAGCACTACATCCAGCCCATCATGAGACTGAGTGAAAACGGCAGCAGATGAAAAGCCCTTGGTTGTTTTGAAACAAATAGCATTGCAGTACAAGCATAACAATTTGTATTATTATTTTTTCCCAAAAATAACACATTAGTCTTGAAATAGTTTGAAATGGCTGCTAGATTAATGTAGTGAAATCATGTTACAGCTGTTTAATCTTTACATTTCTACTCTGAATGACTATAAAAAGAACCCGTCTTTATTTCTACTCTTCTACTGTAACTTAACCTTGAATTGAAACATCATGGAGCAGGTGCTGCAGCAGAGCTCTTGTGTTTAATTGAAACATGTGGGACTGGTGGGGAACAATGAAAGAGAATTGCTGATGGATCCCTGTAGAGTTGGGATTTCCTCCCTGTATTTTTGCCCACTACAGAGATGCTCATTATGAACATATACACGCTGAGTTTGAGAGAAAATTTGAACGTGCTGTTTATTTAATCAATTTGAGGTTGAGCTAGAAAGGAAAACAAGCAAAGCACAAGTTTTATGTGCAGATACGTCAATAAGTATTCTGGCTGATTTGTTTGTTGCCAGTTGAGTAAATAAATGTGTGAATGAATGAATAAATGTTTGATTGATATCACACTGGTTAAGTGCACAAGTCAGTCTTGCTATAAGTGATTGCGATAAGTGATTTAGTGCCCCAGACCACCAGGTCATTTTTTTACTTTTATTGATACATTGATTCAGTATGTTCTTATATTTTCCTTTAAAAATGATTTAGTATTCATTCTTCTTCATGCTTACAAATAATATGATTGGAGTGTGTAATATAGGTATGGTCAGAAGTGGCCTTGAGAGTACAGTTCAATGCAAGTACACACACAGGCTCACTCACAGGCATTCTTCTGAAAATGTGAATCATTGACACTTTTTGCTTTTGATGTGCCAAGCTTGACAGTTTCCACAGGCCCATTCTTCTCAATGACACCTTCCCATGATTTGTTTGACCTGTCTCCCCGTTCTCCCTTTTTTTTTTGGGAAATTGCTTACACACAGTACTCCTCCTCTGCTGTGTCTGTATCTCTGGTGCCAGGATGATCCTCCCAGACTCTTTCAGACTGTTCAGGCTAGCATGTCAGATGGTCTCGAGTGCGCCATTCTTCCCACAGTGGACTCCTTCTTAAACCCACAGCTTTGCTCAGAGGTGCAGAAACTGCAGCGTCCTGCTGATCCCTCCGGTTCTCTGTGTACTTCTGTTAAAAACCATCAGGCTGGCTTTCAACACTAAAGGCTGAAGGCTCTGATGTAAGGGTTGGTTTCATATGGTGTCATCCTGACATATTTTCCAAGGACGCCCACAGAGCAATCCGCTTCCATCCAGTCACGCCACAATGAACCTCTTGTCTCTGCAGTCACTGCTCAAGTCATTTCTTAAACCCTGTACAAATAAATGCAACGATAGTCATGTTTCACTGCTTTGATTTGACAATCAAAATATCATAGAATGTACAAGACCACAATGCCCGTACTTCTTTTTTTTTTACCTGTAAACTGGATTGTAAATCAAGAAAGAAGACATATCACAGTCGTCTTCACTGACACATCCCCCTTTAAACAGCCTACGAATCTACACATTGGCAAGCTGTCATCTTCCCAAACAATTCTGCATCATTTACATATGCAAGCTTTATACCATCGCAGACCCAGAGGGAGGAAGTTGGTGCTGAATGCCCAAGCATGGCATCTTTTCAGCGGTTGCCACGGACTCTGCCAGAGTGGCATGCAGGAATGAAGCCTGCTAGGCTGTTTATGTCCACCCTCACACAGCTGCTGAAAGACACTCGCAGCGGAGCTGAGAAACCGCCACCCAGGAGAAAAGAACAAAATTGGAGTGAATATAGCACCTATCACCTCAGCTCTCAAAGCTTGATGTGTCTCATTGTCCACACAGTACAAGACACAGACATGAGAAATAATACACTTGAGCCTGCTGACCAAGTGAAGCTGGGCAGGAGTGAAACCCTGAGCCTCAGGCAGTCCTTTTTATGATTACCTTGTGTTTACCTGTTAATTAATGTCTCAGTTAAATTGATTGGATGGGACAGTGGATAACATCATTGCCCTGTACATGTGCAGAGGTTTGATTCTTCAACCACGCAGTAATGCCAGTGCTATATTAATGAGTGTCTTTGGGCAAGATTTCTAACATTGGACAACAGTGTCTGCTGTATATGTAAATGTTTCTTCCAATTCTTTACACTTTACAACTCTTACACTGTAAAAAATAGTCATGTCAGTATATTATTTTTTGTAGGCATCTGACAATCACAACAGGTGGTACTTGTACACAGTAAATATGCCAGTGTTAAATCAACACTATTGGAGTTAAATTAACACTGGCAGTGTTAAATTTTGACACCATCAGTGTTAATTTAACTCTAATAGTGTTGATTTAACAATGGCATATTTACTGTGTATACAATATACTCACAATAAATCTGGAAACCTTAATTAATTAACCTTAATAAATTATTCATATTATAACACTGTATAAATGATGCCATCTTTCAAATGAGACATGAATCTGAGGATTACTGAAGTCAGAAAAAGATCCCTGAACATTTCCTTTAAAGGGTATGGATGTGACCCTGATGTCTTGGCTAATCATTATCATCCTCTTAAAAAAATCTGTCTTATCACCTCTCTGCCTAATAACTTATGTGTGGTGAGTTTTCTGGTCTAGACTGACTGCCTTCACATCATCTAGGTGGATGGTGTGCATTGGTGGTGTTTAAAGTGAGTCTGGAACATTTGTCCCTGATCTCTTGCAATAAAAAAACATATATCAACCACTTTCCCTTTCAATGGAAATCAGTTATTTTAGTTTATTTTAAATTGTGTACATTGTACAATAAAAAGCTAAATGTCCTTTATTAGAACCTTGAATAAACAGAAGAAGCACTTTTGTTAATGTACATTTTAAATTGAGGATTTATAATGTCACATTGTGCTTTTGTGATTTAAAAAAATGTACATGTTTATTATTGCACAGGCTCAAGTGTCAAAGCTTTGAGTGCCTAGAAAACACTATAGAAATGTAACTAACTAATTAAGAGCATAAAAGTGAACGACTTGATGGTGACATCTTTACATAGCCATTGTAATACTGGATGATTGATTGGATCTTGTTAAAGCAGATATGAATTGAAAAGGAGACACTTGAATAGCAAAACAACCTAGCTTTCAATTATGTGTCTGTTTCTTCTGTCACATTATTAAATAATAATCATAATAATCATCATAAGCATGTGAAATGAGCTTAAAAGTCCATAAAATAGAGAAGAAAATAAAAAACAATTTAAGATCACAAGACAACTTAAGAGTAGTTAAAATGTCTGTGGGTGGTTGATGAATGGAAGTTCTAACACAATTTTAAGTCTTTAATCTTGATTAATCACCGCCTATTATTGTAATTAGCTTGATTAATTTTTTTAATGTATTGACACCACTAGTGCAAAGCCAAAGTGGCAAAATTGCTTCCTAGCTGTCAATATTAACTTCACACTGATGACAGGAACAACTTTACTCACACACATTACTCATCACTGTCCTCTAAATGAGAAAACACATTTATTACACAATCTTTTATAACTGTGAAACTGCTTTGGAAACAACAACAATAATAATAACAATAACAACGTAACAAACGTAATTTGCCCTATTATCTTTAAAAACAACCTGGCATTTTAAGGTCTCACCTGACTTTAAAAATGCCCCTTTTGTACAATGCAGAATGGGTGAGTTTCCCACAATCCACACTGGTACTATGTTTTTCTAAAAACTCTACGCAGTGAGCACTGGAACAAAAAAAGAGAAGAAGAAAAGAAAAATCAATGCCCTTTGCTGCACATCTTCAAGGCTGCTGTTAAAGCCTAGAGAAGTGTTTACAGTGCTAAAACACACATACCTGCCGTATTCCTATGGTGGGATGCCCATTGGGTTTAGACATGTTTGTTGATTGCACTGACTGCCTAAAGGCACAGTGAAATTTTTCTTTTGAACACAGCTGGTTTGACATGCTCAGAAAATGCAGGACTGTAAGGATATAGCCAGATGAAAACATTTTGAGATCTTTAATATTCCTCATGTATATCAGATGGATTTCATTCATTACATGTAGTGATTACCAGCATGAACAATACTTGAAGCTCTAAAGGAAATCGCTTTGGTAGCTTAATTTACTTTTGGATTGTGAGGAGCCATTACAGAGAAAGTTAATTGCTAATTTGCAGCTTTATGGTGTGAAATGAATTTGTACCTTAATCGGAGTCTAGTATCATTTACACTATCATGAATGCAGTGCTAGTGATCTCTGTTAATTGGTCCCTGAAGACAAGTGGATGGCAGAGGTTTAATATCAAGCTAAGGTGTGCATGTATGTTTTGTGTGTGTGTGTGTTTCAGTCTTCTGGGTTCTAGCTTTATTTCCTGCTCATAGCCTGAGGGTGAATTCTTCAGTTCCTCTTGCCCAGATGGGACCTTCCTGTTTCACTCTTTATGATGACAACTTGAACCTCATTTGAGATCTTTAACTCCCAAGGCCAAAGGTCAAACTTCAGATCTAGTCAGTATAATTGCATAATGTGACATAATGACCTTCTGCCCCAGCCAATCAAGCCAGAGTCACGGCTGTCAATCAAGCGGAATTTTTTACGTTTGTTATATATAGATATTAGTGAGCTGTTTTGAACCTTTTATTTTTCAGCACAGTTTACTAAATGTACAATACCATTCAAAACACCTTCTCATTCAATGTTTTTATTTTTTTCTACATTGTAAATTAATTCTGAAGTCATCCAGACTATGAAGGAACACATACGGAATAACTTAAAAGTGTTCAAACCAAAGCAAACCAAAACATGTTTTTGATTTTAGATTCTTCAAAGTAGACACACAACTGATGTCTCAAACACATTAAGAGGCAAGAAATGCAAGTCATGAACTCTTGACAAGACACAGCTGTTAACTGAAAGCCATTCCAGGTGACTACCTCATAAAGCTGACTGAGAAAATGCCAAAGAAAGCTGCATCTAAACAAGAGGTGTCTACTTTACATAAAATATAAAGATATTCTGCTTTATTTAACACTTGTTTGTTTACTAAATAATTTCATATGTATTTCTTCATAGTTTGGATGACTTCAGTATTAATCTACAATGCAGACAGTTTTAAATAATGAGGTGTGTCCAAACATTTGCACAGTGTTGCACAGCTAGCCTGGCACAGTATTCCTTCATGTGCTCTTTCAATACGAGATTGTGCAAGGTTGATCCATAAGAGCAATACTGAACCTTAGTTCATTAATAGTAACACATGAATGGCTGATGTAGCACCAGTGAATCTGAAGGTAAAGGATAATAAGATTAACCAATTTAGCCAATGTGATTTTTCACACAACGGAATTTGACCTCCGCATTTAACCCATTCATGCAGTGAAACACACACACACACACACACACACACACACACTAGGCTGTGAGAATTTGTGCCTGAAGCAGTGGGTAGCGCTTATCCACTGGCGCCCGGGGAGCAGTTAGGGGGTTAGGTGCCTTACTCAAGGGCACTTCAGTCATGTCCTGTCTGGGGATCGAACCAGCGACCTTCTGGTCACAAGACCAGATCCTTACTAGGCCATGGCTGCATTGTTGTACACTCTGAAAAAATGGACCAAACTCAGAATTGCAAAATAGTGAGCTTTTTACAGTCTCAATAGCAATAATTGGTAAGGAAATCGGCCATAACTGAACAAATAGATAACATAACTTGGTAAGGGATAGTCTTTCCCTTTGAACTCCTTTAATGTGTAAGTCTTGTAGGTCAACATCTGGACAGTTTTCTACAGAAAGAGTCAATGTTCTCCCACTCTGGACAATCTGGCCAAACACGAGCCTGATGGGCCTGTTCTCAAGCCACTTTTTGATGGTCTTCACAGTCTAGTAGGAGCATCATGTTGAAAAATCACATGATCTGTTTTCTTTATAAATCTGTTCAGTTGTGACAAGGAAGCTGTGAAGGCAAATTATATGCTTTAATATATAATCTGCTTTGAATGTGTGTCTGGCCTCAGTGAATACGTTACCTATTGAACTTATCTGTTTAAATTCTTTAGATTCACATGAGACTAGATGACAGAGAGTGAAGGAACTGAGAGCGAGAGCAGTGCTAAATATGTGAATATGTAGGTGTCATTAAACAGGAACTTTGTCTAGGAGCATAACCACATACACACATTGACTTTCGGGTCCTTTTGGGCCATATTTAGTCAGTTAAGCTCATCTGATGCACCCAACTCTGAGACCCTCCACCCTCTGTCTGTCTGTCTGTCTGAAACATATGTTAAACCGCTTAGCACCAGTAGTATCATCTGTAACCATATAAGGGAGAAGGGCGCACCCCAATAAGAATATATCATTTCGATTTCGCTGCTCAAGGGCAGAGCATTTGTCGAACTTGCACACGAGTGCTTGTGACTTTTTGTTCTCAGTAAAAGTTACTCAAAGGCTGAAATGATCTGACTCATTAATTATAATAAATTCCACCACAAAGCCTTTCTGGAATATTTCCCTCTATTCCAAAGTATTACAATTTAAATTAAATTAAAGACAATTTCATTCATCAGTTTCACAGTGAAGCAGATTGTCAGCCAGCAACTGAGGAGCCTCCCCATGCTAGCAGAGATGTGTTCACTGTTTTATTTCACACCAGATCTTTGAAGACACTTCTAGGGACCTCGACCAAGCAACTAAGACAATGGTGGTTTCTGTCCACACAACTTTGCTGAATCACTTTGAGTCATACTTTCCATATTCTGCCAAAAACGTCATGAATTTGCTTGCATTTTGGACGCCTAGACTTGTGTTTGAGTTTTATAGACTTTCAAGAATTTGTCTTTACGTACAAGAAGACTGTTGAATCATTAAAAGCTTAATATTTTGTCATTTTGAGTTTGGCCCCTTGCTGCCAATGAGTACAGTATATTGCTTATATTATGGTTTCAGTCTCAAATAAAAGGACTTTTCTCAGCCTCAACAAGCGTTGACTTGGTCTTCTGTCAGTCTTTGAGTTAAGGAGGACTCCTAACTGTGAAAGGCTGTACTTGTCATTGTTGTTTTTTTCTTATTTCTGTGAAGATGCAGTGAAGTAAAACATGTTATACACCAAAATGCAGCTGCCATGTGGTATGTTGTGTTTTCTTGTGTAACAGCACTTATACATGAGAGTGTTTTGTTCTGACTGCCTTTACAATCATGTAAAAAAGGTACTCCTCCAGTGGAACCCTAATGGATCTTAGTCTCATTCTTCATACTCTCAATCTTAATACCATTTGATTACAACACTTGATGTAAGTTTTATTTGCTTTAAGAGCAATTGTATTATGACATCACTTGTTTGTCTTATTTTTGTTAGAGAAATAAGGAAATGTCTTGTATTCCTTGGTATTTAATTATTAACCATTGTGACAAAAGTATCCCAAGTGTGCACACATCTAATTATTTTCATCTCTCTGTCTTTGCTTAACTCAATGAAGCCCTGGATCGTCAAACAGCATCTCTAGATTATGTAACTTATGCCTAATGAAAGGCCGTTCAGTCTCGCAGTCCTTATGGCACTAGAGTGTCTTGGCAGATCACAGCATGCTAACTTTCCACTCCTTGCCAAGTATTCCCCATCCTCATGCAGACCAGAAGCATAGAGTTCCTCCACTAATTGCTGTGAACATTGACCGAGGTTATAGATCTATGGCCTAAAATGCACTCAGTGCTGGTGTGGGTGAGAGAGGACCTCTGTACTCTTTGTGCTGTTAATTATAGTCTGTCAAAGAGCCCTCTGTCCACACAGAAGTAAAAGAACTCCAATGGTGAAAAGACCTAAAGGCATACATGCGGTGTTGGTTGATGACCGAATATGGTGCACAAGTAGAAAGTGGAAGTTTAAGATGAGGATCGTTAGAAAGAAATGGGGGCTACTTTAACAAGGATCTAAAGAAAAGGCAGCAAGGTTGTGGCACAGCATGGATGGATAAAAACAAGGGAAAAGCTGTAGAAGAATGTAGGAGATGTTGTTAGTTTAAGACTACAGAGCAGCGTAAGCTCTGACTGATAATTACTGAGCTGTTCGTAGATATCATCATTCTCATTTCCATCTAAATTAAGTCTAATCAGGATTGGCCAAAAATGAAATTTTAATGAGGAGATATATTTTTAAGAGCATGTCCTCCTTCAAAACAACTTAGTCCATGCCTAATGATTTACAGAGCCAGTGCAGTTTCTGATCATTAGATTAGATACAGTCATGCACATTTTTTCTTGACTGGAAAAGTGCAAAAAGCCTTGAGTTTTTAGTAGAATTGATGCTTCACCATTATAGTGTTGTTCAGCTTGGCAGCAGTTATAGTAATGTTGATGGCTGAATTATGGTCAGTTTGAGGATGTTGGAGGATTTTTTATGTATTCATAGCTTTTGCCAAGTATTAGCAGTTATCAAGTGTTCATGGCTGGTGTGTGTTTTACTGAAGGCAGAGGATCATTGTTGAGCTCTTTCCTCTTAGGCAACATTCTAATTAGCGGAAGCATTGTGAAAAGCAAGGCTCTGGAAAATTAGGAAGATAATGTAAATCCAGGGACAGATGGTGAAGGAGAGTTTAGACCAAAAATCGGTCTACAGAGCTATTACACAGACAGTGTTTGCTTCACTCAAATGTCAAAGCTGTACTTCACGTGAGTTTTAGAGCAAGGAATCATTCTTAGTGTATTGTGTCCTGTTTCTTTAAATTGAACTAGCTGACATTTTGCCAAATTTTTGTTATGCACTTGACCATTTAGTCAAAAAAAAACCCCAAAAAAACCATGATAACCAACAACCTTCTCTTTTTCTGCATTGATTGGTCTGCTTTGACTATGACCATTGAATATCCAATGTTTAACCCAGTGACTGCATATATATATCCAAACTACAGTACTCTTCATTTTTGATAAACACCTATATCCAGCACTGAACTGATATCTCTATTCTTTATTATATGTGGTTCACTCTCATCTTTCACCCAAGCAGCTTTAATGAATAATAGAGAAGTAGCTTCCTTTAGGTATAATGAAGCTTAATCCACTGTGAGCTAGATCTGATTCATTTAAAAGGTTTTGTCCTTCTCGAAAACAGCCTCCTTGTCCTTTTACTTCAAGCACTATCAGTATAGGCTGCCATGATTAATGACACTCTTTCCAAAATGCACAGATTTTCATTCATCACGTTGCTGACTTCCTGACCAGTTCTTGTGTGGCAGCTCTGGAATACCACCCACCACATTATATTCATCAGTCTTTTTCTGAGAAACCAGGAGGCTGGTTCTTTGTAACATCTTCTGATATGTGAACAAAGCATTTTTCTGTTGCTGTATTCGCTGTGTAGGAGAGCGGATTTTGTTGATTCAAGAAAATATGCACCTGCAAAAGAAAGTAATTACCATTTGTTTTGTTATCCTTACAGTCTTGACATGACTGTTCTTCCTCACTACTGAGCACCCCACTTTAAAGTGGTAGTGCCAACAAATTTTCCATTCAAATTGTTAAGAGAAATGGTCAGCTTTTCACCAATAACTGCCATTGGAGCTTGAACATCTCGGATTTGATTTCTCCAGCTGCCAAAGCACATCAGAGGAGGAGAAACTGTGTCTGACCCCCAGCTCTACTGTATTTTGGCTGTAAGATATAGATATTTAGAAAAGAATGGCATTAGCCAAATCCTATAGAAGGAAGTGACTCTTACCCTGACACATGCTGGGAGTTTGACTGATGGGTTTGGCTTTGGCTTGAGGGTTTTTATTATTTTTTTTGCTTAGTTTAGCTTTCACTGTGCAGTTTGCCATTACATAGGCCATTGTTTGGAGCCTCAGCTCACTTTGATTCAAATACGCCTCTGCTAGAGAAATCCCCAGTGTGAGAATATGGCAGTTGTCCAAGTATGGATCTCTACAGGCGAGATAGCAAAGGAGCCAAGAGCCCTGATGTCCATTGATTGGTCCTAGAGGTCTGCCAACAAGTGTGAAAGCCTTGTTTCTCTCTATCTCTCATTCTATCCTGACACTTTTTAACATCTATTTGTATCTGTCTTTTTTTTACTGGCTTGTGTATTTCTTGCTGCTGTTGGTGTAAATGAATTATTGATTTGTTCAAAAGTGCAACGTTGCACAAACGCCTTCCTGTCGCCCAAACTGTGGTGTGAAAGACTGACATTATTATAGGGCTCTGACGTCAACGTCATTAGTTCATTGCAAACAGTTCTAACATATTTGTAAGCCTCTTGACTAACAAACTTTTCTCAGCTCTCATGACCAGCTGAATTTCTTGACTTTCAAGTCGAGACAAAACCTCTGTGTCTTAGGTTACTTTCACATTACAAGCCTGATTGCTCAAAAACGATTTTTTGCTCAGATCAGATTTAACTATCTTGATGGTTCACATTCACAAATGTAAGTGAGCTGTATCTGTCTGTAATATGAATGAATCTGTCCCTGAAACAGCTCGCATGCGCGCATTGATACATGTATACACGTCACCTTTGACACCAACAACAAAGAGCATCACATTTGTTCAGGGTTGCCAGGTTTGCAAAAACACAGTCACCGGTAAAACTTCAGAGTTGGTGGTTTGCAGGGTTTTTGCACTAAATAAAAGAAGAATTTAAATGAGAAAGTAAAATTTGAAGATTTACATTTTAAAGCTTATTGAAAACTATGTGTCACTTTAGATTTTGAACTAGTTTCCGTTTTGTGACTTTCTGTTACAAAATCAATAGGAGGTTTGGTGGATCTGGCATCCCTATATTTGTGAGATGACTGATTTTAGTAAAACTGGTAAAACAGATGTGTTAGTAGCTGTGGTAAACTGTACATGATCAGGTGAAGAAAGTGTATAAATGCCAATGCAAAATGCAAAAAGACACGAAATCTGATCTGACCGTCACATTCAAGTCACATGTGCATGGATCAGATATGTATCTGATCTAGAACCACATATGAAAGTGACTCAAATCTGATTAGAAAAGATGGGATTTGACACGTCCACACAGCCCTGAAAACATCAGATCTGAGCCACATTAAAGCAAAAGATTGGATTTGATAAACTTAACATTATATAAGCTTATAATCACCATCAAACAAAATTTAGGAGTAGTATCTGATAAGAAAGAAACTGCTGAGCTGATAGTTTGTAAGTGTACCATCGAAATGGCTTTACCCAGACTCTCATGATTCCTCATTAGTATGGAAGTCAGCCATTTCTCATTTAGCAAGTCACTTTTTTTCTCTCTGAAATCCCACTGGCACATAATGACAAGCTGTTTACTAACTGTTAACTCAGCACTTCCCCTCAGTGCTGGGAAATGGTTTTGCCTTCTAAAGCCACAATTTCTTAAAAGCATTCTAGCTAACATGCTCATAGCATAATCTGCAGTAGGCTGTCTGTAATGTTTAATAGACATTTGGTATCGATCAGGTGTGACATTGAAGTGATGCAAGTCATTTAGCAAATCAAATTCAGTCTGTTGAGTCAGGATATTCTAGGGGTTCGGTTACATTATTATTATTATTATTATTATTGTTATTTATTTTTCGGTTGTTGCCACCATTTTGGGAACTGAATGTCTGGTTTTGCAGTTCATCAGGAATGTTCTGTAAAATGTATGATCTCTTATCATCTGCCTTGTTAAATAAAAAGAAACGGAGCAATAAATTAATCAGAAAAACAAACACAGAAGACAGAAATTCATCACATTGGCCACTATTTTATTTGTTTAGCCTCATCAATTTGGATTGAAAGTCCTAATTGTAACATCCTCATTCCCTGTGTCCCTGCTCTCAGACTGAGGACTGGTTTTAAGAGCTGAGTTGATTTTTGAAGCCACCAGGGGTTCTACAACTTTATTGCTTACCCCTTAACCCCATCACGCCTCCTTTTTCAATTCTATTCCCTCTGGGGAATGGGCGGCACGGTGG
The DNA here is from genome assembly GCA_036984385.1 of Crenuchus spilurus. Classification (NCBI taxonomy): domain Eukaryota; kingdom Metazoa; phylum Chordata; class Actinopteri; order Characiformes; family Crenuchidae; genus Crenuchus; species Crenuchus spilurus. Next base: position 132,497 of record BRDA01011956.1, read on the forward strand.
CTTGGTGGTTAGCATGTTCGCCTCTAAGCGAAGTGAGGTCTTGGGTTCAAGTTCCCATCTGGGTGAAGTTTCCATGTTCTCCCTGTGTCTGTGTGGGTTTCCTTCGGGGATTCTGGTTTCCTCCCACAGTCCAAAAACATGGAGATCAGGTGAACTGGCTACTCTAAATGACCCTGGTGTGTGTGAATGAATGTGTATGTCTGTGTGCATGAATGTATGAGTGTATGCCCATATATGTTTGGCACGCTGTCCTGGGTGATCCCCCTAGTGCTCAATGCAGTTCTCCATCCTTTCTTTAGCCTCATCAATTTGGGTTGAAAGTCCTAATTTTAGCATTCCCTGTGTCCCTGCTGTCAGACTGAGGACTGGTTTTAAGAGCTCAGTTGATTTCTGAAGCCACCAGGGGTTCTACAACATTATTGCCTAGCCCCTAACCCCATCACGCCTCCATTTTCAATTCTGTTCCCTCTTTTTTTTGTTCTCCTTTTGTGAAAATGTGTGCAATGCTGACACAGTTTCTCAGCTGTGATGATTAAGAGCGGTGTTGTCCTGTGGAGCTTCCTCTCTTCATATTCACTCTCAAACCCCCTTCCAGAAGAACATTGATCTTCACATGGCAAGATAACTCATTATGCCCAGCCTGGAGAGATGGTGCTAAAAGATGGGGATGAGACCCCAAGAGGCCCAGCTGTCTCCCCCCCCCCCAAAATACAGACACTCAAAGTCCCCAGAAACCACCCAATGCAGGGGGCCCTGCCTCTGGCTTTCACCTCACTAATGAGGGACCCATCTTTGCCTTTTGAAGCTGCTCCTCACCCCCCCTGTCTCCATCCCAGTATCATGTCTATTCAAAATCTTCTCCAGTTTATTTCTCCTATTTCAACAACTATCCAGTGAAGAGCTTAAATGGCTAATGTTCTGTAAGACGCATAGTCAGCATAGGTTTTGGCTTTTGATGGATAGTCAGTAATCAATGTAAGAATAACAACAGCAATAATAATAATAATAATAATAAAAATAATAATAATAATAATAGGTTTTACTTGTAGACAGGTCTTCAAATTGTATCCTTTACCCATGTTTGTTTTGCAATCTGCTACAACTGACTGGTGTGCTTGCTTAATTATTGGCAAAAGGGAGTGCATGCATTTTGGGGTCCCAAAGGCTACAGTGTGAAGGAAGTAGCTGAATTTGCCAGTGTATGGAAACATACGATCATACAGATCTAGAAGCAGTTTCAAAATCCCAGTCTACAGGAAATTCTAATCAGAATTGTGACTGAAAGACAAAACTGATGGACAGTGACTAGCGGCAGGTTTCAGTTTGTGAATGAAAATCTCTGCACTTCCAAACAAGATTGCTTCTAGAAGTTAATGCAGGTCCTTCACAACCAATTTCTGAAAGAACACGAGACCTTGGCTCACTGCTGCTCATAAAGTTGCCTGGATACAAAGAGATAAGATATCTGGTCTGGTTTCTTCTTGTATGTGAATGATGCTAGGCATCTTTCTCATTATAGATCTCAGAAAACCTTCAACGAGGGCTGTGTGCTGGGTGTGGTTCAAGAGAGGAGGTTGTGTGATGTTCTGGGGCTGTTAATAATGGTGAAAATGGTTCATTTGGTAGTGGTGACTGAGTGGCTGGAAAACAAGGTTTTGCATTTAGCTCATCATCTTACTGTGGAATAATGCCAGAGAAGGCATCCACAAAATCTGGCTGAACTGTGCAATTCTTTGATGCAAGAATGGCTCAACATTGATGTCGCCTACATCCAGAAACTTGTCCAGTCCATGCCAACTCAAATCACAGCTGTTATTCATGCTGGTGGAGGTATTACACGCTATTAGATATGCTTTAGTCACAAACACTTTTGGAAAGCCTCTTTGGATAAATAAGGAGAGAATGAAGATGTATGCTAATGCTCATCCATCCATGATGATGGTGCTTTAGATTTAGAAAGAATTTGTGTTGGAAGTAAATAAATAACCTGATATCTTTAATCATTTTTTCTTTCTAGGATGGTGGTTTGCTGATAAACAATCCAACAGCTTTGGCAGTGCATGAGTGCCAGTGTCTGTGGCCAGGCACCCCTCTGCAATGTGTGGTCTCTCTTGGTACAGGACGCTTTGAAGCTCCCAGTAAGAACACTACCACCTACACCAGCTTGAAGACCAAACTGACCAACGTCATCAGCAGTGCTACAGATACAGAAGGTGGGTGAAGTGTGTGTGTGTGTGTTTGTTTGTTCCTAGGGATAATCATCAGGGTATTGTAATTGTAAATAGAATTGTAGGCTATCATTAGTTATGGATGTGTAAGGGAAATCAGATTCAGGAGTGCTCTTTATTATCAATCACTTAAAGCATCCACATCTACAGCTATGGTGAATGGAACAAAGTATCAAACCTTGGCCATGTAGCCTGTCACGTTTACATTCAGCTTTTTGCCAGTGCTGAGCAGTTTATTTGTTAAATGAGCTTAGTGGCTTAGAGATGGTGGGTGGAAATCTCCTTGTGTGTTCCTATTGATATGAATATTAAAATATGGCGATATTGGCTGAGAATATGGAAATACATTGGAGCTTTATGCTTAATGCACAATTCTGGATGAGTTGGTGTATCCACATTAGTCTGCATGTTTTATGTTTAGCATGTGTGTGTGTGTGCCCGCACATACCTGTTTGGGACACCACGCCTTCTCTATGCCTTCCATTTAGGATTAAACAGGGATGTGGTGTAATCATGGAGGATATTTATAAATCTTGGATTAACGGTCCTCCAGCTTGGGTTTTGCCCTCCTAGCTGAGAGAACGTTGGCTGTGTGCTATTAATCTCACACACATGCACACAGACGTTCACAGTCATTTAGTGGTAATAATTAATATGATCACTATACAAACAACCAAATATTGCTGTAAAATGTTGAATTAATCAGCAAATGGAACCGTGTAGCTATGCCTGCAACATGAGCCTCTTTGTTAAATGACACAAGAACAAAAAGGTTCAGCTTGTAGCTTTAGACTCCAGTTTAGTAGCTTGGAGATTTGGACATTTATAGTGTCAGTAACAGTCACATTCTTAAACTCTGAACCTCTGAGTTTGCTTAAGTCAGTGAATGACTGTGAGCATTGCTGTCTGTGAGGTCTATTGGTCTACAGGTTTGTCAGGCTGTCACGCATGACCCATCTATAATGAGATTGCTGACCCTTAAAGTAAAGTGAGATATACTGGGTACAGTGTTTAATAAAGCTGCCTCTTCTGAATTTAGTACTGGAATAACTCTCTCGTACGCTGTGGTAAATGCTTTGTATGCTGTGCTGTGTCTGAATGTGAGGGTGAATATACAGTATAGTAGATGTACTCATCAATGATTCCGTTTGATTTGTGATACTGTTTACGATTCAGTATTCTTCCAATATCTGATCCACTCATACCAGCATAACACCAACACCACCACCACCACATCAGTGTCACTGCAGTGAGAATGAGCCACCACACAAATAGTATCTTGTCCTGTGTGTGTCCTGGCCTTTGTAGAACAGGGTGAAAGGGAGTTAACAGAGTATACAGAGAAACCGATGGACTACAGTCTGTAATTGTAGAACTACAAAGTGCACCTGTATGCTCAGTGGAGCTGATAAAATGAAGTGTAGATACAAGGTATGTGTACCTAATTAATTGGAGAATGGGCACCTAATTACTACACAGTAAATATGCCAGTGTTAAATCAACACTATTACAGTTAAATTAACACTGAGGGTGTCAAAATGTAACACTCTCAGTGTTAATTTAACTCTAATAGTGTTGATTTAACACTGGCAGATTTACTGTGTAGGGATTAGCAAGTACACCACTATCTGTATCTGTATCTGTATCTGTTCAACCATCTAAATTATCTGTATCCGTATCTGTACTCTGAGTGGGCGGGGCCTTAACCGGAATTGGGCATGGTTTAACACGGTGGGTGGGGCTTAAAGCGGTACATTATTTTAAATATGAAATTGATATGAATTGATCATATGTATTGTTTATTTGAAAACTATTTACAGAACAGCCTCAAAATTAAGTTTCACATCAATGTTTTTTGATCACAAAAGTAAGAGAACTATTTACAGAACAAGTTTATTTTACAAACTCAGAACATGATTATTTTTAACTGGATGAATGAATACAACTTATGCAGTAGGAAATTATGAACTACTAAGTATGCATGAACAAGAATTGTCATATTCAACACAACTTCCATTTTTATTGATGTATTTTTTATTTTATTTTTATTATTTTATTTATTTTATTTATTTATTTTATTTTATTTTATTTTTACTACCTAACGTTCTTGGCATTTTTTTTCACACAAAGTTAAGCAATGTTGATTAAGGTGTGTGTGTGAGTGTGTGTGTGTGTGTGTGTGTGTGTTTGTGTGAGAATGTGTGTATGTGTGTGACTGTGTGAGAGGGAGTGAGAGTTAGAGTGTGGCACAGCTCTGGCAGAGACGCTTCTGTGTAGGGAGGGGCGGACGCTCTGTGTGACTGGCCAATCACAGATCGTGAAGACAGTCAGTTACTCAACGAGCACACAACGAGCGAGTTTTACTCGCGTTATCTGTACCGGATACTCCACTGAAACGAGTATCCGGCTCAACCCTGCTAATCACTATTTTTTGTTCAAAGAGGATTTCATCTAGCTTTGAAAGCAAATACATACTGTCATTTGACATGAAATGTTATCCAAACAGGCCTGTACAGAATATGTCAATAAAATGTGTGGTGTAAATGAGTTTGAAGGTTGTTGATTAGGATTTGTGGTATTTTAAAAGTGAATAAAAAAGTTAACTTAATTCTTTCTTATTGCTACTTTTCTCTTTTACTTCTTTTCTTCACGGTCTCAGAGGTGCACACCATGCTGGATGCTCTGCTGCCTCCCCACACATATTTCCGCTTTAACCCGTATATGAGTGAGGATGTGGCACTGGATGAGAGCCGCAGTGAGAAACTGAATCAGCTGCAGGCGGAGGGAGTGCGTTATCTGGAGCGCAACGAGGAGAAGCTGAAACGAGCCGTCTGCACACTCACACGGGAGAAGAGCTCAGCTCAGAGGCTGATCGAGTGGGTTCGCTTCAAAGCACATATGTACGATGCCCTGTCAGGCTCTTCAAAACTGTAGGGATGCATGGCTGCTGTTGCCACAATAGTGGCACATGGCTCAATAATAACTTGTATTGATGAAACATGTTTTCATAATACTTCCTGTAGGGTTTACGTTACTGAGGATTAAAGTGGTGTCCTCGTCACAAATATAAAAATGTTAAAAAGTGAAGAAATTGTGTCTAAACTTCTGACAGGCACCTTGTGTAAGACAGATGTTAGTCATATCATGGATTCCCCTGGGCTGCTTAAACCACATACAATATTTTTTCTTTTGTAATACAGTTTGTTACATGATATGGGTCACTGAGAAAATTGCTTTGACCAGTGTAACTGTAATGCAAGGACTCTGACCAGTTTTTATGACATTTTAATGTTTTTTAGAAACAGTCTGCCATCTGTACCTTCAAATTTAGGTGTATCTTCACACTCATTTTGATTGCTTGAAAATGCATGCTCTTAAATTGCATGAAATAAAGTGTCATTATCTGTCAAGTTGCTTGAAAGTTATACTGCATGCAACTCACAATAACTAGTTGCATGTGAGTTTCACCACATAAAGCCAACTTTAGGCAACTTCATCATAGAGCTCACTATTAGTTTATATTATACAGGAAATGATCCGATTTGTTAGTGATTGCCCAAACAATTTCTTTATTATTTTTCACCCCAATTTTCTCAGTGTGTTTAGTAGCCAATCGACTGCCCCTTCCTTGACCATCACTAGCAATGGCCCTGACTCTAGGAGGGAGCAGACTAACACAGACCTCTAATACATATGAAGTCAAGCCTCTTTTTTCCTCAAACTGCTGTTGATACATTGCTGCCAGGCAGCTTGAAGGAAAGCGCAGATCCTCAGTTCTGATGGATCACCTAGCAGATTCCTGAGCCAGCCAACATCACTTAACAGTGCTGGGAGAGAGTGCCATCTTACCACCCAGAGAGAGCCAATTTTGCTCTCTCAGGCCCTTGCTGCCGATGGCAAGCAGCATTATCGGCAACTCGCGATCTTTGGATCATAGTGACGGCGCTTTAGTCTGCTGAGCCACTTGGAGAGCCCAAAAATTCTACAAGCACTGATAATTTGGGCATTCATACATTAAAGAGTATTAGTTAGTAGTCTGGAATTGTATGTTTTGTGGGCAAGTATCTCTACTGTATAAAAAACGTTCTTGCTTTTAAACAGAGATGCCTCAAAGCATGTATTTAATCAAAAATAGTTTTGTGCACCACAAAATGTGACATTAAGCTGAATTTTGACATTTTTCAATCACTTCATCCAACTTTAGTTTCTGAGCTCTCAATTTACAGCTAAACATGTAGTGATTATTCTCCTTATTATTAACAATGACTTTAGACACAAACCTTATGATTACCTAAATGTATCATCAGAGTTACCTGAATGCACTTTGTCAGGTATATCTTTTTATTACCTGACAGTAGACATCTTATTTAAAACTTTAGTCAATCTTAATGATGTACTGATAATCAAACATGTTTAATAAGTGAGATATCACTCATATTACTTTATATTTGTATATACCTCTAAGCTTTAAAGAGGAAGCATTCATTCAATACTTAATTTTGGATTGTTTTGTTGAGTCTGAAGAATGCAGACTCTGTTGACTGAATAGAAAAGTGTATTTAAAGTTGAGAGCATTTTGCAGAACTAGAATGACCTCACATAGTAATGTTGATATGTTTCAGCACCATATATTTATTATACTCTGCTGACTGGCCTAGACTACCTTGTGTGTGCATTTATGAACACAGTTCATTTTAGATCATGTGCATATACATGCATACACAGTTTGAAGTGATCTACCTTGTAGATTAATACTAGAGTCATCCAAACTATGAATAAAGACATATGTAATTATTTAGTAAACAAAACAGTGTTAAACAAACCAGAATATGTTTATATTTTACATTCTTCACAGTAGGCAGCTCTTGGAACTTTCTTGGCATTTTCTCAGTCAGCTTTATGAGGTAGTCACCTGGAATGGCTTTCAGTTAACAGCTGTGTCTTGTCAAGAGTTCATGACTTGCATTTCTTGCCTCTTGATGTGTTTGAGACATCAGTTGTATGTCTACTCTGAAGTAAAATCTAAAACATGTTGTGGTTTGTTTAACATGTTTAAGTGGATGATTCAGTGTTAATTTACAATGTAGGAAAAAATTAAAACATCGAATGAGAAGGTGTGCCCAAATGTTTGACTGGTACTGTATTTGCACATGATCTAAAATAGATTGTATTCACATTTGCACACACTTTATCTTTGGAATTACAGATTTTATTCTGACACATTACATTGTTAGAAAGCCACTATAGTACAGTTATAAACAGAGATTCTGTTTTGCAAATGACTTTTAATTGTTCATTGCAATATTATATTTCTATGTATGTGATACTGACTTCATTAGATATTTACTGATTGATTTGGGGGTGACTGAAGCTAGTTTGAAAGCTAACATGGTTGCATTTGCCATATACTGTATAATAATAAGAATAATATACACCAATCAGTCAGATTGTCAGATCAATCATTAAAACCACCTTGTAGCTACACTCATTGTCCATTTTTTCAGCTCCTCATCCCTAGTAATTGGGTGCCCACTCTCCAATTAATTAGGTACACATACCTTGTATCTACACTCATTTTATCAGCTCCACTGAGCATACAGGTGCACTTTGTAGTTCTACAATTACAGACTGTAGTCCATCTGCTTCTCACTGTTAACCTCTTGTCACCCTGTTTTTTAGTGATCATAACCCCAACAGAGCAGGTGTAATTTGGGTGGTGGTTCATTCTTTCTGATAATAGTGGTCATTTGAATGTTATGGCTGGTCAGTGTAGTTAAACTCCACTGACTGATTTTGAATTGATTTGACTGTATCTAAGAGGGAAGGAAAGTGCTAGTGTAGAAAAGGCTGCAGTGATGATTTGATGTGTAATAGGACTGAACCGTGTGAAGTGTCACGTCTGAATTTACTAACATGTTGCAGGCAGCTTAGTCTAGATGCACATGAAGCTTTATTTCAAGGAGATGATTCTTGCATTTAGCCCAAGTCTTGTTGATTTTTGGGGGCACAATTCAAAGGGTGAAATATTAATATTTATTATTCAAAACTAAAATACTGAAAACCTGTGTAATGTAATATGTTGTCTTGTTTGTTTTGTATGATGTCATATGCACTTCCAAATCAAGTCATTTTTTCTGATGGTCTTATTTTTGGTTATGAGTATAGCTCCAACCTTATGTTCCAGTTGTTCCTCCAATTCCACTATGTGCCATAAAGCTCCAGTCTCTCCATTTGCACTGTTGTGTATTTGTTGTGTTGTACGTCATTCACCCTTATTACAGTGCCTGAAAGAGGAAGAAGACTGAAGAATTTTGTTTTAGCTGCTGCTCAATTTATTGGACTGACATATCACCTCACAAAGAAAGTATACATTCTGTGTTCACTTTGCTGTACCAGTTTATATATTAGCTTAAAGCTGTACCCATAACTTGTGAGATGTCCTGTGAATGAGACTTTGATGGTGAGAAGACTCATGTAGTATCTTCGCTAATCAGAAATGAAGAGATGACTGTATAAAACATTAAACATTAATCAGTTAAATTGTTTTATCCTTCAGTCTACTGGCCAGGAGGACAGAGTGAGTATAATAAAATAATGTTTCAACCAATCCACAGTGTGTCATTTTATGTCTCGCAGTTTAAAATAAAGGTCATAGAAATGTATTTGGAGGAATACATTCAACAACCACTTTTGTTTTTTGCATAGAACCATTTTTTATCAAGTGTAAATATGAATAAATAACAAACCACCACATAAAGCTACTAGTGGATGTTAATAGGCTCACCTGGAGAACACAGGAACAATCAATGACCAACAAGGACTAGATACATAAGGAAGCTTAAATAAGACACATAATCACAGGGAAATGAACACACAGGGCTGGGGGATAAAATGAGATAGGTGCAGCATGTTAACTTGACAGGATGATGTGAAGAGGGCGGGGACACTGACAGCATATGAGAGACAACACAAGCATGTGGAGACATGGGACAAGACTAATAGTATTTTACTGAAACTCAAAATATTCTAAGAATTTCAGGTTTCTGACTTTTTTTTTTTTTTTTTTAGCTATTATGAATATAAAATATGAGATTTGACCTCTTTTGAATCAACGCAAATGGACTTTCTGTAATATAATTTTTGGAGATGCAATTACTTTTGGAGTACCAATTACTTTCAGAAAATTACTTGCATGTTTTATTGATTTTTACATGATAACCCATCCTCTAAAGTACAAATGTAAACACACAGTTACCTACATATTTTATTGCTTTAGTTTGCTTATTTTAACACTTTTTATTTAAATCATGAACTATTTAATGTGGCACATTGTGTGCACAGATCACATTTTATGTTTTATTTTCCCCCCATTTCTCAAATGTTAAATTCAGCAAACAAACAATAAATATGCATTAAATTAAAGTATGCAGAAGTTTGTTAATGTGTTGACTTTATAAAATATACAAAACATGCAGTTTAACCAGGAATGCCCAACTTTTCCATAAGAACCAAGTGCGACCCATTCTTATTCAAGGCTGAGCATGCAGGTATTCTAGTAAAATCTTTTTTATTTGATTGTAATGTTAGTTATTTAGGTCCAAGTTCAACTGTTTACTGAAGTACTGTTTACATTTATGGTTACACTCTTAAAAATATGGTCCTTTAATAACGGAAATTCTATATAGAATCTTGAGTCATTTACATAAATTGTCCTTCATATGTGTCAACACGTGGTTCTGGAACCTCTCTGATTATACTGGACATTGTAGCTATAGTGGAACCTTATCTGGTGATGTAGAACCATTTTGATGTAGGTTATATATACAACCCATCAAGAATCAGTTTCCCATGCTAATCATGCCAAGAACCTCATTTTTTAATCTAGTAAATAGAATAATTGTGTTTGAGCTCTACCCTGCGTGTGTAGAAAGCTGTGTTAATGTGTATGAAGGAGTGCAGGATGAACTGTAGCTTTCAGGGCTGAAGTCTACTTTTAGCTATTTGGCAGTTCTAAAGAAAGGTTGACCCAAAGGCTCCTTCACCATCTGATTTGTTGCTGTGTTTGTGTTGGGAGCTGTGTGTTAGAGGTAATATATTGTTAATAAAACACTACCAGAGTCTCCTCTTAGATGTGAGACTTGCATATCTATAGTTTGTCAGCTCACATATTCCTAAGACAGACTGTCTGCTCAGTGCAAACACAGCTGTCTGGGCTCCAGCTGAACCTTGCAAGCCACTTTGCTCAAGCGTTTTATACACCATAATCATCTGCCCTCACTGCAGTTTAGGTTCAGGTCCTGCAGATGATTGAAGTTGTGTGTATTTGTCTGATGGAGGTCTTATTTACCCAGACTGAGCCGAGCTTGTTAGTACGCCAAACTCCCAGTCTAGGATCCAAGATCGAGTCTTGCTTGGAGCAAGGTTACGTACACTTATTATGCCAACAAGAAACAAGAAACAAGAGGTTTTTGAGTGTTACAGGCACTCTTATTATCTTTAAAGCCAAATAAGAGTGACAGAATGGACCTGACAGACGTGTGAGCTTCCTCTGTGTATTGATACAAAGCACCAATGAGAATTTGTGTCCAAAAAACACATTTCTGTAAAAAAAAAAAAAAAAAAAAGGAGTAAAAATGTATCAATATAAAAAGAATGATGTGTTTGGACATTACTATACTACTACACTATGATGGAAGTATAATGGTGCTTCTTGTAAAGGTCTGTAGTCATCACCAAAGGTGGTTACATGGTTAGGGCTCTGATCTTGTAACCAGAAGGTTGTTGGTTCAAACCCTGGGCAGGTCATGACTGAAGTGCCTTTGAGCAGGGCACCTAACCCCCAACTGCTACCCAGGTGCCCACCACTTTGGGCACGTTCTCACAGCCTAGTGTGTTTAGTAGTGTGTGTGTGTTTCACTGCACGGAGGAGTTAAATGCGGAGGTCAAATTCCATTGTGTGCAATCACATTTGCCGAAAATTGAATCTAATATCACATTGACTAAAGCATTTAAGTAACACTTTATAATAACTTTCATTAATAGCTCATTAACTAGTGATTAATAACTGTGAACAAATCATTAGTTCATGAGATTTTCATTAACTAATGATTTACTAATGATTTGTTAACTTTTGCAAAAATGAATACAATCATTAGTAACTACATGAACTGTCATTTATAAACATTTGTTCATGTTCAAATTCTCATGAAGTAATGATTTGTTCACAGTTATTAATCATTAGTTCATGGCTTATTAATAAAAGTTATTATAAGTGTCACCAGCATTTGATTTGTTATATCAGAACATAGGCTGGGATATTTGAAGCTAAGTCATAGCTAGCTGCACTTTACAGTTTACACTGTTGCTTACAGCATCTCCCGTATCCTGATAGGAAATCTTTGATAGGTTTGTTTTGACACACATCAGACCACATAAGTTTCTTACTTGGGCCTTTACTTGGGCCAGAATTGATTGGTGTTGGACCAGAATGGTGATTGCTTCTGTAGTGTATTTGGCATTACTTTAATCCATATGGTTATCTGTAGTTGTAGTTCAGAAGCAATGAATGCTGGGAAATGTAGTCTGTATGACACACGATGCCGGTGTAACAACACAAGAGCCGCTGTATGACTATCTTCCTAATTCAGTAAACAAATTAATCATTCCCCTGCCTCTGTGTGAGTCAATGTTGCTTGCGGATACAACATAAAAACTGGCGACGAGGATTTGACGAACTTTCGCTGACCCTGCTGCTGTCGTCGTAGAGTGAAGTTATATGCTGGAGCTCTGAGTGGCTGCTGTCTGCTACACAGGTACGGAGCACAGACTCGCCTGCATATTGACGGGGGAGAGAGAGTTAAAGACC
>BRDA01011958.1:4090-26062 GCA_036984385.1 Crenuchus spilurus
GAGGCAGAGAGAGAGAGGCAGAGACAGAGAAGCAGAGACAGATAGACAGAGAAAGAGACAGAGAGGCAGAGACAGAGAAACAGAGACAGAGAGAGAGAGGGGCAGAAAGAGAGGCAGAGAGAGAGAGGCAGAGACAGAGAAGCAGAGACAGATAGACAGAGAAAGAGACAGAGAGGCAGAGACAGAGAAACAGAGACAGAGAGAGAGAGGGGCAGAAAGAGAGGCAGAGAGAGAGAGGCAGAGACAGAGAAGCAGAGACAGATAGACAGAGAAAGAGACAGAGAGACAGAGAGAGAGAGGGGCAGAAAGAGAGGCAGAGAGAGAGAGGCAGAGAGACAGAGAGAGAGAGAGAGAGAGAGAGAGAGGCAGAGAGAGAGAGACAGAGACACACACAGAGAGAGAGAAAGAGAGGCAGAGAGAGAGAGAGAGAGGGGCAGAAAGAGGCAGAGAGAGAGAGAGAGAGGGATGGTTATGGACTGAAAGTAGACTGGATATGAACTTATCTGTCAGTACAGTCCAGGCCTAAAGCTCTGTATGTTTAGTAAAGACACTAAGAGGCTCCAGATGGCTGAATGTTTAAACAGAGGTTAAAAAGTGCTGAATCAAAAGACAACTCATCAGATCTAAGCACGCACGTCTCTTTTGTTGGCTTATGTCGGTGTCTGTCTGTACAACCACTCGTCTTCATGCACAGTGCTTTAGACCAGCAGAAGTCAATGAATAGAGCTAATATGAACAGAGCCTTAAAGGTTTGATGTGTTATCCTTCAACATCAATCATCACTTATAAACTGAGAAGTGAAAGATCACCTGGACGAGGTCCAAACTTCAGTCTAAGTGACAAATCATATATGTCATTTCATACGAGTCAGTATGCAAACATACAGTTCTAAAGTTTGGACTCTGAGTTGAGTAAATGTAACAGCAGTGTGGTTACAGGTAAAGAAAATGTGTCTGATTGTAAAAGACTTGTGAGATGTGTAGAAGCATCCTTGAGTCATGTGTTTTTGCCAAAATAATATAAAAATTAAACATTTCAAAAGTAACTTAGCAGCTAGATAAAAATGACAGTGTCAAATAAAATCAAATAAATACATTTATGATCAAATATTGGCAGAATTTAGTGTAAGACATGCTTTTGTATTAACTGTAAAGTATATTTAAGATGTGTTTTGTTTACATTACTGTGAATAAAACAGAGAATCACTGTATAAACTCATAGCTTTTACAAAAATAATCAGAGTTTGACTGTAATAAATAAGATATATTGTGTTCTACTATTACATCAGTGACGTGTGGTGAGGTTCATGGTTGGTGAGGCACTGACTCCTTTAGAGTCGGATTTACAAATATATAAACCCAAAAGTGAAGTTTATTCAATTGGCTACTGGTTATTTCATATCTCATCAGCGTTCTTCACACACACACACACACACTCTCTCTAACACACACTCTCTCTAACACACACACACACACACTCTCTCTAACACACACACACACACACAGACACACGTAAGGTACGTATTAAAGGTACGTAAAGATAAGAAAAAACGTTTAAGAAAAAAAAAGAAGAAAAAACGTATAAGAAAAAAAAAAAAGAGAAAGCGGCATTTGCTCTGCATCCTCCATGCTCTTGACTCTCACTCGCCTCTGCGTAAAAGGACAGCAGCAACAAGCACCCGTTGGCTCACGTACGCCCCCCTTCAGTGTGGCAGAGTACTGCCCTGCCTCAACCCTGTGCCTTTTTACTGCGGTTTTATGTCCATTCAGCAAAACTAAATATGCCACTAACAATCATTAAACGTAAATGGTTAAAAACATTAGCCAGACTGTGGAAAATCATGGTATATAAACGTATATGCAAACATTATATTGGTGACATGCAGCTATACGGCAACAGGCACGCGCCAATTATCAACCCAGTTTGTGATGGATTGCGCATTCAGAGGTGAGGCTCGGCTCGTTGCTGCCGCACCTCGCGTTTCAGCCTTGTATTTGAACAGGAAATATGCAATTTCAGTGATTTTGACTATAAAAATGTTCTAAATTAGTCATCCATAAAGATCAGTGGACAAATATTAATATTCATTTTATGTTATTTATTTCTTTTCTTGTCATGATGAGCCTCACCTGCCTCCCCTGACCGCACGTCCCTGTATTACATCCATCCACAGTGGGAGTAAACTCACACAGACATGATGAGAACACAGAAACCCCAACTCGACTCTGCCCACCATTACTGCTGTTACAGTAAACTGATATTAGTACTGATTTTACAGTTAAAGTTGGTGTTTGATTCCATACAAAAATGTTGGCCCAGAGTGGTTCAGCAGACTAAGGCGCTGTCACTATGATATTAGGATCACAAGTTTGAATCCCAGTCGTGCTTCTTGCCACCGACAGCCAGGGCTTTGCTCTGGCCATGCTCTCTCTGGGCGGGTAAGATGGCACTCTCTCCCTAGTAACATCGTCTGGCTCAGGCGTCTGCCAGGCGATGCATCAGTACTGGAGAACTGCACTTTCCTCCCCTCCGAGTACGTTGTATACCCTCGAGAGTACGAATACTCTCTCTCTCCTGGTGGTGATGTATCGCAGCGGTTTGAAAAGATGCGGAGCTTGACTTCACATGCATCGGAGGAGAATAGTAGTGTACGACTGCACTTCAGTTAAATTCTGTATTAAACAATCAGAAAGTAACATAAATGTAAAGAAATGTGTAAATGTTGCTTTCTGTTAACACATGTACTTGATGGAGGAATTATTTGTGACTATTATGAACAATAAATCATTTTATTTACTTAATGTTACAGTATTTATTATATGTGTTATACTCTGCTAAACCCTTTAAAAATGTAGCACTTGGAATGTCTTCACTGTGGGACTTCATATCGTAATCATGATAAAATCAGTATAATGTGCTTATCAGCTCTTATCTAACCTCATTACTGGCCATTATTCCATGTGATAGTGTGGAACTCCAGACACACTGAGTTATAATGTATTTGCTTTGTTGTGTACAGCGCACAGTTGCTGTAATAGATGTAAGGCACACTTATTTCCCCAAAGTCAGCAGCTTAGGCTGCAAAGAGAGAACCAGAACCTATTTGTGTCCCTTTCCTCAACAGCAAAGTGTCCAAATGGCTGCTGACAGTTCCTCACTGTTTGGATTGTCAGTGTCGGAGAGTCTGACTGGCGAGACCTCAAAAAGCTCCAGACTAGGATTCCTCTTACATCAGCATCTACTTTTCTCATATAAGGAATTTCTCTCATACTCTTCCTCTCTCACATTCTCACTCTCTCACTTTCTGTCACACACTCTCTCACTAACACACTCTCTCACATTCTCACTATTTCTCACTCTCTCTCATACACTCTCTCTCTCTCTCTCTCACTAACACACTCTCTCACTTTCTCTCACTCTCACTTTCTCTCACACTCTTTCACTTTCTCTCACACACACACTCTCTCACTAACACAAACTCTCACTTTATTTCTCTCTCACACACTCTCTCTTTCTCTCTTTCTCTCTCACACTCACTTTCTCATTCTCACTCTCACTCACTCTCTCACGTTCTCTCAATCTCTCACTTTCTCTCACACACTCTCACTTTCACATTCTCACTTTCTCACTCTCTCACTTTCTCTCTCTCACTCTCACACTTTCTCTCACACACACTCTCTCACTAACACACACACTCACTTTCTTTCTCTCACACACTCTCACTTTCACACACACTCATTTTCTCTCTCACTCTAACTTTCTCTCTCATTCTCACTCTCTCTCACTTTCACATTCTCACTTTCTCTCACTCTCTCTCACTAACACACACTCTCTCACTTTCTCTCTCTCTCACACACTCTCTCTCACTAACACACACACTCACTTTGTTTCTCTCACACACTCTCACTTTCTCTCACACACTCACTTTCTCTCTCACTCTCACTTTCTCTCACTAACACAGTCTCACTTTCTCTCACACACTTTCTCTCACACACGCACACACACACACTTTCTCTCTCACACTCTCACTTTCTCTCACACACACGATTTCACTTTCTCTCTCTGTCTCTCTCTCTCTCCCTCTCTGTGATTTTGATATTTGGAGCTGGCTACAGTCATAAAGAGCAGGTTAAATGGCAGTTGTTGAATTTTTTAATTGGCCAGGAAAAACTGGCTGTGTATAATTCCAGTAGAAACAAAATGGAGACTAGATCAGGTCAAGGGGTCTTGCCATTGTTCCATTCCCTCGTGGAGTCAAGGATCTGATTTGATTTTGTTTTTCACAAACTCATGAATACACTTGAGATTTTTTAAATGGAATGGCGTTACTGTGAATGGTGTTACTGTGAATGGTGTTACTGTGACTACATTGTTATGTAGTGTGGTGGAAGGGGAACTTGGCCTTTGCCAGCCCTTGGAGTTGAGGGTGTGTCTTGAAAGTCTTCTGATGCCTTAATGTATGTAAAGTGGTGTCTCAGTGTTAATGCTTGAATTAATGTGTTGTTTTTAAAATAAAAAATCTCTCTCTCTCTCTGTTTGTCTCTCTCTGTCTCTCTCTCACTCTCTGTCTGTCTCTCTCTCTCTCTCTCTGTCTGTCTGTCTCTCTCTCTCTCTCTCTCTCTGAGATCATGTTATTTTATGAATGATATGCACATATTTAGTCTTTGGTGAAAGTTTGGACACATTCAGTTGATTTTAAGTGAAAATATGTAACATAAGTTCACCTCCACAGTTTGAACCTGACACTTTTGTGGCTTTTTTTCTTTTCTGAAGTTCACACATTAGAAAGTCTGCAGTTTAATGTGCTGTAATGTTTACTGTTGTCAGTAATTGTCAGTAATGTTCTGTTCAGTCTCCTCTCTCAGAGGCAGCAGTAGAATAATCTGTTCTCTCTTTCTCTTCTGTTCTCTCTTCACTTCTTATTTAGACACTCAGACAGAGAAAACTGTTTCTTTTCATGTTTTTTCTTTCACTGTCCAGGCAACACGAGGCCTGAATGCCAAATCATGCAGCTGTGCTAAATCTCCAGCCGCTTTGTTTATTTGTGTTCCTGAAGCTCCTGCCTTCACTGAGGCTTCAAACAGGGTGTGTTTTCCCCTTAGACAGAGGGGTGTCTGCTTTCACCCAGGGGGAAGCTTAATAAGTGTTAATATGTGACTGCGAGCGAGCAATAAATGGGTGGAGAGATAGCAGAGAGAGAGAGAGAGAGAGAGCCAGAGTTTAGACAGAAGATCCTCTTTCATCCTCCTGTGGGCTGCTAAAAAGCAAACACAGACACTCGATCCAGCATTAAATCACAGCCTCAGACTCGCTCTCCAACAAACATGAGCAGGCCTGGCATTACAGAAATGTTGACTTTGAAAACCCAAGTCAGTGCCAGGTCAGAGGTGCTCCTCCGGTCAACACCAGCCCACATGCACACTCACCACACATCTAGTTTATATACACCAGTCAAAGATCATCTGCACCTTAGTCAAACGTCTGTAATGTCTTATCAACGTTTTCTGTATTACACTCCAGGGGTTTTAATACCCGGGGGTTCAGCCTGTTTTTCATTGGGGGTGGGGGAGAGGTTAAGGTGGTGCCATGAAGATTTAGGGCGCTTTCACACCGACACTATTTGGTCTGGATAAAACAAACTCTGGTTCTGACCAATCAGAGGAGACAATGTGTTCACGTGGTTTGTTGGGGAGCATTTTGGTACGTTTAGGTTTGTGCCTGTGTGAAAACAAACCAAATACAGAGGAAACACTCTAAGTTAAACAAACTCGGTCTGATTCGGACCAGAGAAACGAACTACCAGTGTGAAAACACCCTAACATTCAGAGGGGCAGGAGGAGGGGTACGGGTGCCTGTTTGTTAGTCGATCGGTTCTGGGTTGGATATAGGACTTGTGACTATAGCCCCATAACCTGGCCCTAGTACCACCCCTGCTACACTTTTAGCAAAAAGGGTTCTATATAGTACCAAAAAAAGGGTTCCTTGTCTTGTAATAATAGTTGAACCCTTTTTTTAAAGTTTCTATAGAGAACCATATAAAAAGGGTTCTATACAAACCTTTATGGTGCTATAACAAAGTGTTTTGTTTTGTAAAATTGCCCTTTTCTAAATTTAAACTACTCTTTAAAGAAATTAAATAAATAATGTAAATGTATAAATGCTTGGATAAAGGGTTCTCTCCATGGTGAAAGGGTTGCTCAGATTGTTGAGGAAAGTGTTGTAGATTGTTCTATACAGAAATTGTTTAAAAATGGTTCTATACAGACCCTGAAAGGGTTCTGCTGTAGTCAAGCTTGTATTAATAGAGGAACCCTTTTTGGTGCTATATAGAACCATCCATGACATTAATGTGAAGAACCCTTTCAGCATGGAAAGATCCCTTTGAGTTCTTTGAGTGTCTATGATTCTATATAGAACAATTTTTTTACTAAAGTCATTGAAGAATTTTTTTATTAAGAGTGTAATAATTATATTGTAATAATGCACATACAAAGAACCCTTTAGGTATTCAGAAGGTTCTTTTAGTGTTCACTGTTCTACAGAGAACCGGTGCCTTTTACCAAGGAACCTTGAACAAGCCCCCCTTTTTAAGAGTGTCATTTATTTGAATACATTTTCAGCTTACTGAAGAGCTGAAGCCTAAAACTCAAACAAAAGGAAGAGGACGGCTATTGAATGGTGATGTGTTTTAGCATGACAATGTATGTCTACACACTGCGGCTCATACTGTTGTCATTCCTCAAAAACGTGGTTTTGAGGTGTTATGGTCCTGATCTTCACCCACTGAACGATCATCTGTTTGGTCCCCTGAAAGAAGCCATAAGAGGATGGAGATTCATGTCTTGTGAAGAGGTGAAGAGGCGGTGCATTCATAGCTCACAGCTCATTTATTGAGAGAAAATGAAATTACTGATGGATGGACAAAGTGTATGGAAAAGCAGGGAGAGTATGTGGAAAAAGAATGTATTTGGCTTTGATTAAGATAAATTCTACACACCCTCATAAAATATATGTGTGTGTATGATGGGCATGTTTACTTGCAACTTGGGATGCACCGATACCACATTTTTAAAAACCGAGTATGAGTACAAGTACTTACATTTAAGTACTTGCCGATACCAAGTACCAATAAGAGTACTAATAAATATCAATATCAATCATCACCGTTAGCGAACTAGCTAGCTACATTACGTTAGCTTACCTTTTTGTAAAGCTCGTGGTGGTGAGAACTGAGGACCTCTTGAGGTTAGTAGTGCTTCTTTTCCGTTGAAGCTGCGGCAGTGACGTCAGCACGTTGTGTTGTTAAACTTCACCAGTCTGACTGAACGTGGAGCTTAACGTGCTTTGAGAAAGTCAGACGTGCGGCAGGTTTATTTTAAAAAGCGGATTACTGGACAAAAACATTTTTGTCATTCTGTGACATTTTCGTTTCATTTTTATTCGTTGACGAAAAGTCTAATACTTTTAGTCATAGTTTTCGTTTTAAAATATTAGTTTTTATTTAGTTCTCGTCTCGTTTTCGTCGTGAAAAAATGGTCGTCAACGAATATTTTTCGTCATAATTATTGTTAACGAAATTAACACTGCTTTTGTCACCTTCATTCACCTGGAAATACCTCGACAACGCTGACATAGCTGCTCCTTCTCTACTACCGGGCTGGTTAAAGTCATGCTGCCGTTAGGTGGCTTGTTCAGCTCGGCTACCGTACGTAGTCGTCGTCTTCTTTTTTAAATTTTATTTTATAATTTTATTTCATTTTGTCTATTTATTTATTTTGTGGCGCAAACTAATACTGTCTGTTAGAAGGAAACGAAGCTCCCATCATGCTGGTATCGGATCCTGTAGTATCGGAGCACTTTTATGAATACAAGTACAAGTACACGCACATGGTGTCGGACAGATACCCGATGCTGGTATTGGTGCATCCCTACTTGTAACATATCATCTGAAAGTGTAAGTTCATTGGTATGCAAATACTAGTACTGTGCTGAAGCAGTGGTTCACCTAGAGATCATATTTACACAGCTTTCTGCTTATCTCAGAGGTAGTCAATCAGTCAAGACTCCACCTCTTACCTCTTTAGATTACTACTGGAGCTGCATCAATAACATTGATAAACACTTGAATTCAACGGTCACCTTAATAGCTCAGTTGTTTTTAGGCAAAATGTGTCACTAAAACTTCTCTCAATCCACTCAAACTTCATCCAGATCTTCAGTGAGCTCTCCTACACTAGTCTACGTGGTTTAGTACACAGCATGTACCAGGTGTTTACTGTTGCCAAAGTATTAGCGTTTTTAAATTTCTGCATATTTAAAATTGTTGATGTACACAACATAATTCAGATTTTTTTGTGAAATGGTGCACTGAAGGGAAACTTGTCTCTGATTTCTTTGGTTCTAGAAATTAATGCAGAATTGTATTGAAAGAAAGATTGCAAGGGCAAAGCTCTATGATGGATGAAAGAAGCCCCCTGCTGGGCGGATGTTTATCCATTTAGCCATTAATGTTAGCTTTTGTAATAAGAAAATCACTGTTTTGCACTTATTTGCAATCCTATTACTTATTATTCACAGCTACCTCTTATTATACCGGATAATGTCAGTATTAGCTAGGCTAAATAAGTAAAAATAGTTTCTATATACAAAAGTAGTCAAATATGTTAAATAGGAAGTTTGAAATAACACCCACAAATAAAATAAGGCATATAATCTCAAAAACTATTAATGGCAAGTAGGCTGGAATTGAAAATTTAAAGCAGCAGATTTTATAATTAAAGATAATGCTAAGATACTGTGGAAGTAATGGGATCAGTGGAAGTGATTTCATAAAATGACAATCTTCTCTCAATGTTAATAATTCATAACAAACCTACATACACAGGGCTTTTATTTTAAAGGAGAACAAACTACCACCCAGCAGATTCATTGTAAGTTCTATTGCCTGTCCAGCTAAGGACTCAGGGCTTTTATTTTGAAGACAAACTTCTGCCCATCTACAGGTTTCAGCACATTACAATGCTTTGCCTGCAGGGCTGCATTTGGATTCTTCTCTTCACGACATCCCATTAGCAATTTAAACTAACCAGAATGTCTCCACACACACAGATAAGCTGAAATCCTTCTCTTTACTAAGTCCCACCAGTGTTATGCAAAACCATCTCCAGCTTGTTGTTTATCAGAAGACTGAAGTACTTTCACTACACTAGATAAACCTGTTTGCCAAACTAAAGTTATCAGCCCACACAGCAGACAAGTGTTTGTGACCAGCTGATGTTAAGATTAAGAGATGTTGCTTTTATTTTGCTATACTGCAAAATGTACAAACACAACCTCTCTATTTTTTATTATTTATAAAATATATAATAAATATATTATTTATATTATTTTATTATTTATATATATATATATATATATATATATATATATATATACTCAAACTTATTCTGCATTAATAAGTTTGAGTTCATCACTTTATGACTTTTTTATGACTATTATTTATCTACTTTATTTGTTTTTAATTTTCTTCTTGTTTTATGCTCTAAAATGTGCAGCATTTTGGTCAATGATTGTTGTTTTAAATGTGCTATAAAAACTAATTTTGCCTTGCCTTGATAAGAATATGACAAAAATGAAAATACACAGTAACATTTGATTTATTTCATTTGTAATTAAATGATCTGCTCAGAATCACAATTTGTCTGCTAATATTAATGTTACTGAATTAATCAGAAGTGTAAATTCTTATAACAAGTACTGTACATAAATATTTTAGAATAATGGAGAAGTGCTGAAATTTAATACATTTTGGGGAAAAAAGTCTTTATTCCAAATTTGGTTTACATCTCACTGAGCAGTCAACTTCTAGCTCAGTGGAAGTGCTTTCATCTATGCTAATCTGTATTTGTTTACAGCCTGCTAGTGACCAATAGTCATGACATCAATGAGCACCGAACGATGAAAACTACGAATTTAGATACAAAATTAAAACATTTACATTTAAAATGTTGATGCTTTTCAACACATCATACTTCTGCACACTTACTACTTGACTTTCACACAATAATACACAAGAGGGAGCGTTATGTGAGATATTAGCACTGGCAGCTGAAGAACTATGCCAGTACCAGTACCTCACGTTAAAGCATGACCCTCGAGTGTATGTTATTGCGATTATACCACAGCTCTGTTACGACTGATTATTGAGAGATTTTAAGATTTGTTTGTTTATCCAGACACTCCGCTGCTAAAACATCATCAAGACACGGGTTATTGCTGGATTACTTGTATGTGGCGGAGTAATACTTAAAGAGCTTCGGCCAGAGTGCTGTTACCATCAATATCAACTCTATTAGAAGGTCTCTCAGCCAATCAGATTATGGGATCAGAACTGTGGTATAATTAAGAACAGTTTCTCTAGACTTTTTCCACCATAGATGGAATTATACCATCTATTAAAGGTTAATTCAATACTGGGGATATTTCAGTGCATATGACTGAATATAGTCTGTCAAGCTTTTGAACGTACAGAGACATCAAATGTCAGCAGCCTGGGCCAAGTCTGGATAACAGATATGGATGCCCCATAGAGACTCCTCCTAGATTCATGTTGTCCATGTAGTCTCCTAACGCTTTTACTGAATCAAATAACATGTTACAGATCTTTCTACAGCCAAATGCTAATAAACACTTCACTATTTTTAGCTGTAGTGTTGTAGTGTAATGACAATACGTTGAATGCCATCAGCTCATCTATGTAAGAAGAAAAAAGCATAAATATCAGTGCCCTGCAGTAAAGCTCTAACAGGCACCAAACTGGTTTGTGAAGTTTTAATCACGCAGCTCCATTCTCCTACAGCAGACACTTTCCTCTGTCCAAACCACAGCCACAGGGTCAAAGACGCACTCTCACACAGCCTGAGTAAAATAGTTTTTGAATTATTTATTATCTGTTACACAAATGAAGTGGCTGAACCCCAGAACCAGCCTGCGTATGTGCTTCTCCATCTACAATACATGATATTTACATCTCAGATCATTAAAAACTTCACAAAATTAATGTGGTGACAACTGTACTGTATATTCACATATACATATTTATAAAAATGTCAGAAATATCAACAAATTTCAGGTATAAAAACAGCTCAAAATCTAAGAGAAAAGAAATGGGTCAAATTTAGTGCAAAGGTGGTACAAGTACAAAATACTGTTGGTTGGTTTTATACATGTTCAGTACAAAATCAGCGAGGTTACAGGTGTGTGTCAGCGATGGGAATCCGCCGCAGCTCGACAATCTGAGAGTTCGCTGCACTGCCACCATCGTGACTGCCAGGCATCGACTCGTTGTCACTCATGTTGAGGCCAGAACCTGTGGAGCAGCATGCGAGACGTTTGTAGACACTTGTACGCAGCGCTTCTGAAATCTGAGTATTGATCCAGTTTTCTGCCTGTGTAACAGCTGCTACTAAGACTAGTGATGTTGGAATGTTATGAGGATTTAATTGCATTTAAGCATGAGGTCCACTACTGATGGGATTCACTCTTGATCACACACCAGCCTATTAAAAAAGGGACTGGATAGAGCTCCACTGCTTCAGAAAATACTGTGTAAATTCTTCTACAGAGAACAATTTTCTACACATTTTAATCCACATTTTTACTGACTGTATATAACATTTAGGAAAAAAAAAATATTAAGTGTATTACCTTTTTATAAAACAAATATTTCCACATTTAGAGCAGGGATGCACAAACTTTTGCACCAAAAACGTTGGAAAAGACAGCACAGGCAGATATATCTTTATGATTATCACCACCAGGATGAAACGTTGGATGCAAGTTCTGTAATGTTATATTAATTATCATGAACTGAAGATATTTCATCCTACTGTGTAAGGCTGAAGATGCTGACTGGGTGGTTAAGTCAGAGATTACATCACACTTCTCACAGAGAGATACAGGCTGCCATAATGACTCTTACTGAGGGCTCAATTTAAAAATAAATTTAGTAATTCAGCCAATATTCCTCTCATCAGGAGAGAGAGAGAGAGAGAGAGCAGAAAATGAAACAATTCAAACAGAAAATGGCCTGTAATTCTAATAACACTATCAACCAATAAAGAAGTCCTGCCTTTAACTTTAGCTCTTCTTAATAACGTTTTGCATTTACCATTAACTCTTTACCATTTACAAAACAAGTATCAAATCCAATGTATTGAATGAAAATTTCATGGCATATAAACCAATAGAAATACAGTGGTAACCCTACTTACAAGTTTAATCTGTGCAGGAGCCGAGCTCATTAGCTGGTTTGCTCGTTAGCTGGATGCATTTTCCCCTTAAGAATACATGTAAAACTGATTAATCCGTGTCAGCCGGCCAATATACAGTATATTTTAATATGCTAAATAATGTGTTTATATGGGTAAAAAAAAAATAATAAACGAGACGACGATGGCGCTCGTGTAGGACAGGAGGACGGGCATATGTGTATGGCATGGTTACACTTATCATATGAAAGTAAAAGTAAACTTTATCTAACTTTCTTGTTCACTACCTTTTGCTTTCTTTGTGTCACTTTCACTAGCACTTTCACTTTCACTAAACAGTGGTCAAAGGTATTGACTGACCTCTTCTTCTACGCTAGCATCTAGGGGATACTACGACCGCAGCGCCCCTAGCGGTTGGCATACTTGAACTAATTTACGCTAATCTCATTACTTGGAATTTTACTCGTTACCTGGAACAAAAATATTCCGAAATTTCTACTCGTTACCTGGAATACTCGTTAGTAGGGATGCTTGTAAGTAGGGGTACCACTGTAGTTCAAAATGACTGGTAAGGAAATCTAACAATATTACATCACCACAGCTCCATCTCTTAGCTTCTTTTGGCTGTAAATGTGTGGATGGAATATATTTTGTTCATTCAATGCAAAATCATGAGGTTATCTGAAGTCAGATTTGTTTTTTGAATCTTGGCCCACAGAACTGACTTTTATTCAAACTCTTAAAATATTCTCTCTTTTAAAGACAAACTTTTAATAAGAATAAATGTGCTGGATTAACCTTAAACAGGTTAAAGCTCACGTCCCTCCAGGCTACTCTATCCACTGCCTATCCAGAGTTTTGAATGCAGAGTAGCTGAAGAAATCTATGCTTGTGCTTGTGTTATGTGGAAGAAGCAGCCTGGCCTCTTTAATCTGAGCTTTAAAGGGCATCGCAGTGAAGGAAGATAACTTACAATGAACTGGTGAAAGTTCAAGGTGTTTTCCTTTCAAACTGAATGATCTGATTCAAAGTCCAGCCTCTGCAATCTGAAACACAGTTTCACTAAAAAGTCTACGTGCTCACTGTCAGCTATAACAGTGTCTTTGTCTACTGCTTCATCAGTTACTTCATTATGGGAAAACAGTCAAGTAGAGCCGTAATAGATTAGAGTGATACATCATCACACATAAAGGCCTCTATCTCATTAAACATTAATGGCCCAACCTAAATGGCTTTCACAGCTCCAAAACTAAGTTCTGCTGCATGAAGAAAGTACTCATAGTGTGTTTGTGTGCTGTAATGTGTATTTACAGTCATATGAATGTGTATTTTCTGCTTGAAAAAATATCATAAATACAATTACAGTAGCAATTAACAAGAAAGTCTTATTTTATAAAACATTACTGATATGTTTTAGCTAGAACAAGGTTTGGTTCCAGATTTGGCTCTCCTTTGCATGGATTCATGGTTCAGCAGCAGCACACTTAATATAATGAAGTACTGAGAAGACCAGCATATATACTGACATATCAACTCCTTCATCCATCATCTTCAGCTTATCTCTATCCAGGTCGCGGGGGGTAGCAACCCAAGCAAAGTAGAGACGTCCCTCTCCTAGCTCATATGGGAGGATTCCAAGGCAAGCTGAGAGATATAATCTCTCCATCGTGTCCTGGGTCTTCACCGGGGTCTGTTCTCAGTTGGACATGCTCGGTACACCTCACCAGAGAGGCGTCCAGGAGGCATCCTTACTAGGTGACCAAACCACCTCAACTGACTCCTCTCGACATGGAGGAGCAGTGGCTCTACTCTGAATCTTTCCCAGATGTCCGAACTCCTCACCCTATCTCTACGGGAGAGATCGGACAGGTGAGGGTTGGAACATAGACTTCCCGGTATACAGAGAGCTTTGCCTTCTGGCTCAGCTCCCTCTTCACCAAAACAGACCAGTATTGAGTCTTTACCAGTGTGGATGCCGCACCGATCCACCTCTCAATCTCCAGCTCCCTCTTACCCTCACTTGTGAATGAGGTAAGGGAACATTTCCCAATCAAAAATTTACGTTTGTAATTATTATTATATAATTATTAGAAATTATATAAATATATATATGTGTGAAGTTGTCTTACCAGTTTTTAAGGCAAATATCAGGTCATCAAACTCCTGCGACTCCTCATCTTGGACTAGATTAGTATTAATGAAGCCGCCCTCAGAAGGATAGGTACCGATTTCAGGGTCCTGTTTGAACACACTGCTGGGCTGACTACTTGGCCTCAGAGAAGCTCTCTCCCAGTCTGCAGAGATCTAAAACACACACAGATGTAAGGTCAGTAAACACATTTGCTTCAGAACATCAGTACATCTTCAACACGTCGTCTATATACAATAAGTGATTATTAACTTTTTGGTCACACTACTAATAAGTCATTATGAATGTGTTTATAACTCAATAATAATGCTTTGTAAGCATACATATAAACTTTAATAATGCATCATGAGGCTCTAATTACATATTATAACTCAGGGTTTGATGACTTATAAACATGTTATAACATTAGTTATAATCATTATAATGCATTATAAGCAAATAATGATCTGCGCTGTTATAAAGGCCTTATTACATCTATAAATTATAAACAGTCAAAATGTAATCAGAGTGCTTCAAGTAAAGTGATTGACATATGAAGTTTTATATTTGAAAATACACGAGTGTGCCTGAAAATGTCTTACAACTCAACTACATGTGGGTGCTTGGACAGAGAGTAATTATTGTATTTAATGATGTCATATAAAACTTCATATGTCAATCACTTTACTTGAAGCACTCTGTGATGACATTTTGAATGTTCATAAAGCTTTATAATTGTAATAAGGCCTTTATAGCAGCGCAGATCATTATTTGCTTATAATGCATTATAATGAATTATAACATTAATGTTATAACATGTTTATAAGTCATCAAACCCTGAGTTATAATATATAATTAGAGCCTCATGATGCATTATTAGAGTTTATACGTATGCTTACAAAGCATTATTACAGAGTTATAAAGAGTTATAAACACATTTATAATGACTTCTACATGTAGGTTTTATAGAAAATGTTACCAAGTTTTACACTGAAATATAGAATTGTATGTCATTTTTCCATTTTTAACCATTAGGAAAGTGCAAGTGTGTTAAAATCTTACTTGAGTACATGCAGCTGAGTGAATGTAAATCAGTTTAGATTCATTCAGTGTATGTCAGTGTTAAATGGTCTTATTTATGTCTCCTCCTGCCTCAATAGGGGTATGATATGGACCCCAAGAAAAAGCTAAGAGCCCTAGGAAGCCTTACCCTGACCCTGTGCTGCATGTGTGCTTGCTGAAAGGTTCTTTGTAAGATTATGTTGTCATGGTTGGCTAAAGGGTAAAATGAGGTGAAAAGAGTTCACTGCTTAACTATGAAGTACACTGCACATCAAACATCTGCTAGCAAAATCAGCTGGGAAATGCGGATAATGCAGGGGGCAGCCATGGCCTAGTGGTAAGGATCTGGTCTTGTGACCAGAAGGTCGCTGGTTCGATCCCCAGACAGGACATGACTGAAGTGCTCTTGAGCAAGGCACCTAACCCCCTAACTTCTTCCCGGGCACCAGTGGATAAGGGCTGCCCACCGCTTCGGGCACAAATTCTCACAGCCTAGTGTGTTCACTAGTGTGTGTGTGTTTCACTGCACGAATGGGTTAAATTCTGTTGTGTGAAAAATCACATTGGCTAAATTGGTTGCCAAATCTTAATCTTAATAAGTGGCTCTTAAATATGATTTTAATAAAGAATCAGAGCTCAGTCAGACACAGCTTTGGGGACTACATACAGACTCCGTAAATAAAATCAACATGCTTTATATAATGTGCATAAAATTAGCAATTAAATATAAATTGTGCACTTAAGTCTGTAGAAAATTCTCCTGCAGAGAATGTTAACACACTACTGAATTTCACATGTTACAAAATTTAATCAGGGTGTCTAAACTTATGCACACAAATGCTGTGCATCACATATGGTGCTGCAGAATGCTAACTGAGCCTGGACGCAGGTCCAAGCAGCATTAAAACAAACTCTATGCATGCCCACTTAACATCCAATTTAATGCAGTGTTAGGTTTAGTAACACACACACACACACAGCTATGCTCCAGTATTCTGCTAGCTCTCAGCTATTGGAGGTAAGTGTGGCTGTGTAGAGTGTGCTCACTGACTCAGCTAGTTATATATACCATCCATCTCTCCCCCACCCCCTCCTCTCTCTCTCTCACACTAGCTTATTTTCTCACAGACTGATGCACTTATCCTTTCCCCTTCATCATATCACATAATTTCATATAACATACAGTAATGATGCTGTAAAACAGCTACTATACTCATATCAGAACATAATGGCCACCCCTGGTTTTGCATGAACTTGGCCCGGGACATCACAGATGCCATGTGACAGGGTTTACTGCATGTATAAATAAGTGAGCACACCAGTCAGTTGTAACAGAGTGCAAAACCATCATCATGGGCAAAGGACATGATCTAACTGATGTACAAAAGGGCGTGATTATAGGGTACCAAGTGAAGGGTGGTAGCATCTCAGAAACCACTAAGTTTGTGGGATTTTCTAGAGCTGCTGCAGTGAAGGTATACTGAGAATGGACTTATCATACACTAAGTGCCTCCCCACAGCATGAAGGTGGTGTTCCATACAACAATGTTCCAGCTATGAGTGTCTTTCTCACAAGCATAGAGGCTGTTGCTGCAGCAAAGAGGGACAGATTCTCTATTAATGCATGCAATTTGAGAAGAAACGGGGTTGAGCAGGTGTCTAAAAACTTTTGGACATGTTGCATTTCTCATTACTACACATGATACTAGACATTTGAATGGTGTTGTCTGAGCAATACTCGTTCTCTCTGCTTCCTTATTGTGATGACTTCATTTCCTCTTGTGAGAGAGGTTCAGTAAAGGAGTGTTGGCGTTCCCATGGGAAAGGAAGCAAAATTCAGTTTTCCCAATCACAGGCTCCAGGATCTGGTAGAATGGCCCACTGGAGCCAGCCCGTAATGAGGGCAGAAAGTCTGAGGTAAGGTGAACTAGGCACCGCCAAGCACTGTCAGATTTATCACGTCTGTTCACAATGCCTGAACAGACAGTTTTGCCCTCTGTTCCTCTCTCTTTTCTTTTTTCTCATGGTCTCTCGCTCTCATTCTTCATCATTCTCTCCTTCCCCCTGCCTTGCCTTCTCTCAACGCTACTTGTGATAACCTGCAGCTCTAAATCTGAAAAGTTTGTGCTCTCATGAATGAAACAGGATTACTCAGGACCTGTCGAGCCTGCGCTGCAGCACAATCACATTAAATCTGCCCCTAGACTAACAGAGCCTGGCCTAAAGATCATAAAGTACTCCATCTGAACCCAAGACAGATTACAAGGCTGCTACCTCCCAAACAAATCAATGACACTGACCTTCCACTGCAGTCTCAACACTACCAATAAGAACACCAGCCAAATTTCTAATAAAAATCTATTGACTTCATTTCAGGGGTGATCCAGAACTTCGCTTTATGTAGATTCACTGGAGCTGAAGTCCTAATTCCTGAGTTGGTGTAAAAGTATGTAAGGCACGGTGCTTTATGTAGGATGTGCCTTTGTCAACTGTTCTCGTTTACATTCTCATTATCAACTAACCAGAGAGGTGTGCACTGCTGGAAAACACTGTTTACATTCATCCATCCATCCATATTCTCAAGTTCTTAAACCTGGCCAGGGTCATGGTGAGTCCCCCTACCCCTTCTTTGGGCGCTGGGCATTTGAACTGTACCCAGGACAGGGTACCAATCCAGAAACACTCACACCAATTCACCTGACCTCCATGTTTTTGGACTGTGGGAGGAAACCAGAGACTCTGGAGGACACCGACACAGACACAGCGAGAACATGGAAACTCTACCCCAAATTCTGGGCTCCTCTAGAAATAAGTTTTTTGCTTAAAGAATGAGAAAAATGAGGCACTATGTTTACTCTAACTGAAGTCTCAGTGATGTACAGCGTTCAGTCATTTTAGGATCATATACAGGTCTGTTCATCTTTCTGGACACATCTGAAATGTCAACATTTTACAGCTGTGAAGCTGCACAAGATCACAATTTATACTCTTACTGAACTGGTATCTCACTGAAAATACACTGATTACAAACCTCTGAAGTTCTGGTGTTCTTGTTGAAATATCCTCTTCATCTCATCTGAACCTCAACACAAACCTGTTCACAGGCTTTACACAGAGGGCTTGTACACCCATTACATAACCCTGTCATACTGTGTGTGTGTGTGTGTGTGTGTGTGTGTGTGTGTCTACGCTTACTCATTGTTCAGAAAGCAAACAGTGTTGTGTGAGCAGGTGATGAAAAGGTAGCTGATGGTTGTGCACACACACACGCACACACACACACACACACACACACACACACACACACACACACACACACACGGACAGACACTCAGGCAAAAGCACAGAGACACAGTTCTGGTTGCTATAAACAGGACACAATCTGCTGAAACTAGTAACAGGATATATTATGAATTATAAGCCATAATCAACACTTTCATTAAAAGCATCTCTTCAGCTCTACACCTAATGTCCATTATATCAGATCCACTGAGCATACAGGTGCACTGTGTAGTTCTACAATTACAGACTGTAGTCCATCTGTTTCTCTGTATACTTCATTATCCTCATTTCGCCTGTTCTTCAGTGATGAGGACCCCACAGAGCAGGTTTATTCTCAGCACTGCAGTCACACTGACCTGCTGGTAGCATGTTTAGGTGTATTGTATTGTGTTGTGAAGTGGATGAGGCACGTTTTGTTCTAAACACCAGTCTTGTGACTCCACCTTGTAGAAGTAAAGTCAGAGTCAGTAGCCTCAAAGTAAGGTTGTTGTTGATCAACCTCTAACCCATCATCAGTGTCACAGCAGTGCTGAGAATGACACACCATGCAAATACCTGCTCCTTTTGGGGTCCCAACCATTGAAGAACAGGGTAAATGAAGGCTTACAGAGAAAAAGATGTACATACATACAAAATATGGGCCATTTCTATCAGAGCTGCAGAAGTCAGGCCATAATAGTGACTGGATCAGTAGGTCAATAAACCGCACCTCCTCCATTGCACTGATGAGGTTTTGAGTGGACTTGCTGATCTCTCCTCCTCCAACAGCGGTGGGCCCAGTGCTCTGGAAGACGCCATCAGGACCACTATGGCCATTCATCTCCACTGTGTAACTGGCCTTGGCTGGCCAGCACAGCTGGTTATGCATGATGAAGTAAACCGCAAACACATACAGGCCCTGCAGACACAAAAACACAAACCAGAGCTGAAAGCATACTGAAGAACATCTAATAAACATAAATCAATAGTAATGGCTTGACAGGTGCTTGAAATGACATTTCTCTGTGGTGACTGTAAGTCCATTACATTTGTTCAATTAGTTCAGTACTCTCATTAGTTTTACTGAATAAACATGAATAAACATTTACATTAACTCAAGAAGGTGCAGTTAACAGCAGCCAATACAAAAGCTTGTTATTTTATAGTTATTATTTCTCACTGGTAGATCAATGAAACAAGTGTCAATAGATTTAACAGCCAAAATGTTCAATAAAAAACACATTTGTGACAAAAAGTGCAAGAGATTTTTTTTTTCTGATTTCAAAGTCATACTGTTCACAAATGTTTGAACATTTTGTGAAACAAACAACCATCCAATGTCATCTTTCTTATTATTAAAATAAACAAAACAGATAAACTATCAAAAAGTCAGAAATGCAAATTCGTACTTTGTGATAAATAATTATAATTTATAATGACTGTAATGAATTATTTTACTCACTATTTAATTGCAAATATATATTGTTTTTTCATTTAAGTTGGCAAATACCTTTTACAGCACTAATATATATATATATATAGAATATGTATATTTAATTATATTATAAATAAAATATATAAAATACTTTTCTAGAAATAAAGTTGTGTTTCCTGTAAAACTGTGGGTGTCCTTACTTAAGCAGTATTGTATACTGTGTATATACTAAGGTAGTGGGATTAGGGCTCTGATTGCCTCCAGATATGCAATCATCTGAATATAATCTATCAGTCAAATGTTTTAGAACACCAAAATGTTTCCAGTCATTTATTGGCCATGCAATACCCTCAGGTCTGCGCCTAGTGTGTCAGGGGTTCATCCTACAGAAAGATAATAACCCAAAACATCAGTCCAAGCTCTGCCAGAACTACCTCAGGAAAAAACAACGAGACAGTCAGCTTGAAAACATGGAGTGGAGCACAGTCTCCAGACTTAAACCCCATCCAGCTGATTTGTGATGAAGTGAAAAGCAAAGCAAACCTACAAGTGTCAACATTTATGTGATGTTCTGCAGCAGAATTGTGAAGAACTGTCTGAAGAACGTTTGATGTCTATTGTAGAAAGAATGTCATGAGTGTGTTCAGCTGATATATCTGACAAAGGTGCTAATTTGTGTCCAAATTTGGGTGTTCTAAATCTTTTAGCTAGTAGTGTAGACTTATGCTCTAGATAAGGTTAGATTAATATAGTTAATTTCAAGGCATTGTCTTGCAACTGGTGCCTCCAACAATTCACACAGTCCCAAATTCCTCACTCAGGGTTTCTGTAAACAGGATGACATCACTCCCATCAGTGTGACATAATCTTCAGTAAGGCCGTGGCCTGCCCGGTAACACATCATCTTAGACAGCGGCACCAAACTGACAATCACCCAGAACAGTGAGGTGCCAAATATCTCACTACCTCCAAACATCTCAGCACAAATACTGTCCACACTGGGCACACAGATGACAGAGTGAAGGTGAGGAAATGAGCTGAGATTTGGACTTTAAGTGTGCTGTGCTAATAGAAGCTTGTGCTTTAGTGCTATACGGAGGACGATGTAATCCAAGCGACAAGCTAAATGATTCATATAGTGATGAATATAAAGATGCAGTAAGGGCCATCAAGCTGTCACATAAGATATATTCCAAGACTTGGAGTCCAAGATGCTAAAAAGGACTCAGACTGCTACTGCAGACAAGCATAGCAACCTGTGTTTGTTATGTTTAAAGTTATTATCACATCAGAAATGTTTTGGATGATGGTATAATTAATGACATTATTAAATTTTTAAAAATTGCTCAAAATATTTCTGGGGATGGGGTGGCACGGTTTTGGGTTGAAGTCCCCATCTGCCTGGGTTTCCTGTGAGGGTTCTAGTCCAAAAACATAGAGGTAAGGTGAATTGGGTTCTCTAAATTGTTCTGGTGTGTGTGCCCAGAGATGGAATGGTGCCCTGTCCTGGGTTTAGCTGAGATAGTGTAATGCCCTGCCCTGTGAAAAGGTAGGGGACTCACCGTGACACTGATCAGGATTAAGCATAAATATGCATAAAAATGAGAGAGAAGTTAACTTGAAGAGAAGATAACTTGTAAAAAAAACAGCAGTGTCCACTGTGTACAATGTACAAACCGGATTCCAAAAAAGTTGGGACACTAAACAAATTGTAAATAAACCCTGAATGCAATGACGTGGAGATGGCAAATGTCAATATTTTATTCATAATAGAACATAGATGACAGATCAAAAGTTTAATCTGAGTAAATGTAACA
>BRDA01011958.1:26162-48691 GCA_036984385.1 Crenuchus spilurus
TTCCTTTTTCCAGCCACTTATTGTTACTTGTCCCAACTTTTTTGGG
Source organism: Crenuchus spilurus (assembly GCA_036984385.1). Classification (NCBI taxonomy): domain Eukaryota; kingdom Metazoa; phylum Chordata; class Actinopteri; order Characiformes; family Crenuchidae; genus Crenuchus; species Crenuchus spilurus. The sequence goes on from BRDA01011958.1 coordinate 26,209, forward strand.
ATTTGTTGACACTGTGAAATTTTGAATCAACATATTTCTCCTTTAAAATCTTACATTTACTCAGATTAACCTTTTGATCTGTCATCTATGTTCTATTATAAATAAAATATTGACATTTGCCATCTCCACATCATTGCATTCAATTTTTATTCACAATTTGTATAGCGTCCCAACTTTTTTGGAATCCGGTTTGTATATATTATGCACAGATCGCTGCACAATTCTCAGAGAAATAACTGAAATAAGCGGCGAAGATAACTGAGGGATTTACTGTCTCACTGTAGCAGCAAGAGACTGATGGAGATGGCTGGATGGGCGCCGGCCTCCACTCCGACAGCCGCATACATTAGTCATTAGAAATTGACATCCATCTACCTGCACTGTAATCATACATGTGAGTCTTTTTCACACAGACAGGTTTATTTACTCCAAATTTCATCACCAGATCTTCATTAGTATTAAAGATATTCATGGTCATTTGGGTAAAGAGGCAAACAAGACCCCCTGTACCTTTTAATTAAACATTTAGAAGTCCTCATTATCCATGAAAACAGTAAGGATCAGAGCCATGGAAAGTTAGAAAGTCTTTAAGAAAGCAGGGCACAGTGGGATACCTGCTTCCTCAGGATGGAAGTCGAGTTGTTATAAGCAGTTCGGCAGGTTTCTGGAGGTATGTTTGCCAGATGTTTTCTTTAACTAATTTGAAAACAACTGTATGAGATCTGTAGTGTTTAGAAACTGGACATTGCTGTGTTTTGTCTTTTATTTTCATTCTCTAATATTAATTAAAATTAAAGCAACTAAGAAAAAAACTTCATGCTGTGAAATTTGGTTTCCAACTGGTTTGATATTGAACAGGTATCTGCTGGCAACCAGATTAAGATGATGTACAGCTTAGGTTTCAGATGTGCATCATTCAGATAGTTTGAACCTAATGCCCCAAAGGTACCATTATCCTCCTCTTCAAATCCATCAAGAAGTGGGTAGTGCTTTGTAAATGAAGCATTAGATAGATATTTCTCTCATTTTATTGGGCTGGAGGTGGCCAAAGTGTTCCAATGTGTGCTGTGAGACAGGGTGAGCGAAGTGCTATCAAAGCTCCCCCTCCAGGAGATTAGCACACAAATGGCCGGAGGCCATCGCTGCATGCTCAATTACCTCTGTCAGTTACGTAACCGCTCTCCACTCAGGAGTGGCAGCCTCCGTTTCAGCTGAGGTGTTGAAGAGCACGAAAAGGGGATACAGTGCAAAGGTGGAGAGGGAAAAGAAATGAGAGAGTGAGAGAGAGAGAGAGCGAGAGAAGAATACTAGAGGATAATAAAATCCAACATATGAGAGATTTTAAATAATTTCTGTACTTTGTTATTGATACTTCTATATTTAATTTTTACATACTTTGTTATTTTGTCACATGATATTTTCTCTTTTTAAGAGAATTTTACAGTGAGTAGTAATCCTAGGACTAGATTACTACTTACTGTAAATCTAGTCCTGGGATTACAACTTACTGTAAAATTCTCTTTAAAAAAAGAAATTTTGTTACATGATATTTTCTCTTTTTAAAAGAATTTTACAGTAAAATTACAGTTTTTTTCTGAATAACATATTGGAAAATATATGAAATGAGACCTGTGGAAAAGGCCTGGCACGAAGAGTATTTTTGTCATTAATTAATTTCACATTTTAATGTATTAAGTTGATCAAACAAATAGAAATTGTGCACCAAAATGTGAATATCAAATATAATGAAGTTCTTTATAGATGCATTAACATAATTTTTTACTTAAAAACATCTAAACTTTTAAGTTAAACACTGTGACTGAGTGAGAGAAAGTGAAAATATTATTAGTGGACAGGCATAATGCTAATGATATAATAATGACACGACTTGAGGGAAAGTGATGAGATTGTACTTATGATTGATGGACAGATAATGCAGGTAATATCATGGTGTATTATATTCACAGCAGTAAATGGCAGCTACCTTTTCGGTACAATAAATGTGCCTTAGAACATTCATAAGCTTTCATAGCTTTTAGTACCATTAAAAGTGATCATGTACACAATGAAATTTGTCAGTAACACATAAAATAGGTCTGAACACACTTCAGGTTGACTTGAGTTCAACAGCGATGACTAAGTGAGTGAAAGATCAGGCTGGAGAAGGGATTAAATACATGATGATGGCTTCAAAGGGGCTTGTTTGGCAAGCGACTGATGTAGGGCAAAAAGAGGAAAGGGAAGAAAAACTGCATACAGGCTTCCTCAAAACACTTCTCTTTCCTCTTACTGCTATATCATGCAAGAATCAACAGGATGCCTGTGTCCGTGTCATGTGTTATTGGCCTGAACCCCCAGCAATAATAACAGGAGCAGTAGCACAATGAAGACCGCTCTATTTATAGCTCTGCAGTCCATTCAGGAACCAGGAGAGAAAATCAAATTGTGGGTGAGCGTGCTCCATTGTTCAAAGCCTCGCTTTAATGGAACAATGCTGCGGCGTTTACTGGCAGGGCACAGACAGCGCCCAGCAAGATTAATGGTGCCATAGCAATTCAATTATTTTCACATTGGTCACACGAAACTGACCGTGGGCCTTCGCGGAGGCCACGACAGAGGACAGGGAGGTGAAACTGTGGCCTGGAAAAATACAGGATCAGATTCTGTGGGAGTCTGTTTGGGATGATATGAGCAATGTAACCTGCATCTGTGACCTTTACTACAGCCTACAGTCATATGCAAGAGTTTGGATGCTCCTGATCAAATGAGACGTTGAATGAATGAATGTTATACTTATATAGAGCCTTTCTAATACCCAAGGATGCTTTACAATCAACACAATCCATTTACACACTTAGAACTCAATCACAGGCACCGGCGAGAAGCGGCAGCCAATCATACACAGCGTCTCAACTGGAAGCGACCGTAGTATGGGCATCACCCAGGACAGAGCGCCAACCATAGCAGGGCCTACACAGATGCATTCATTCACACAGACACACACATTCACAAACACACCAAGGTCATTAAGAGTAGCCAATTCACCTAACATCCATGTTTTTGGACTGGGGGAGGAAATTAGAGTTCCCGGAAGAAACCCACACAATAACAGGGAGAACATGGAAACTCCACCCAGATGTGAACTTAAACCCAAGACCCCATGTGCTAACCACCAAGTCACCGTGCCACACAAGTTCTGCTATTGGCTCAACCTAGATACCCTAAACATCTCAGCAACACTCATATCAGCACCACACACATTAACCATACCATCTACAACCATCTAACCATCACTGCTGTGTCCAACAATGGTCCTGTGGTCAGAAACTCAGTAATGATGAAGGCAAACAGTCTGTAGCTGTGCATCTACAGAATATTGTCAAGTTATAAGGCTGATGCACTTTGGTATAGAAAAGCATCTCTAATAAAGTGGAGTGCTTGCAGTAACACTGAACAAAAATACAATTCATACACTTCATATAAACCTGAGAAAACACACACACACCCACACACATGGAATAAAACAGCTGACCTTTCGTACAGGTCCAAGCATCAACGGAGAAGAGAACTAAGAGAACTATTTAAAAAAGTTACTACAGTTAACACAACAGGGATGCCACAGGGACCACCAGATAAACATGGAAAATCAGCGTCAAGGAAAATAGTTTCCATGAAAACAAAAAAATCTGATTATTGAAAACAGATACCACTACAAAACAACAGCAAGAAAGAGAGCTTGAAAATAGGAAATATTGCACAACCAGTGAAAATACCATTAAATTGACTTTTTAAAACTTCCCCAAAGCCCTAGCTGGCCTGTGTCCTCTAAAACTCAACACAAGGTCTGTGTGCCAGTGTGCTGCTGCATCAACTGCATTCAATTAGCCGGGTCTTGAATATTAGCTTACTTCAGTACACCTGGTCTACAGGCCTGTTTAGTCAGTGGTGCTCACAGTTTTCACGTCTGCTTTTTAAAGCCGTCTCTGTTAAGACAAACATTCTACAACCTTAAATAAGAAAAGACCTGCAGTGTCTCGTACATTTACTTTCAGTCAGATTTCACTGCAGAACCCAAGATTTGTCATGTTTTGTCTGGTCAACTTCATTTCATTTGTTTATTTTACATCCATTCTTGAATTTCAGGTCTGCAGTACATTCCAAAAAAAGTTGGGACAGGGGAAATTTGTGGAGAAAATATTGTGTTTTCAAACAGGTGCTGTCAGCAGGTGATTGTGATGATTTAGTACAAAAGCAGCATCAGTGAAAAGCTTTAACTGACAAAGACTGGCAGAGAATGTGTGAGAAAATTAATTGAAATGTTTAAAAACTAGATAAATGTTTACTTATAACTGATGTCTATAGCAGGTGTTAATGCTCCCGAGCTGATAAATACTCGGAAAGGCTGGCAGGTGTCTGTTAATTCTGTGTAATAGGACACCAGTGAAGAAGGTGAAGTAAAACAAGTTTCGTCACTGTGTTATATCAATGCTCAGGAAGCTTTGAATGGCAAGTATAAACCAGATTAAATGTCTATTGACTGACAGCGTGTGATAGAAAAGCCTAATAAAAAACCAGCCAATGACAAATTTACAGAATTGGATGATTTGTGATTTTTAGATAACTTTCAACACACAAATGAGCCCAAAACATAAACAGAGTGGAGTGAGCTGCATTTATTGATCAGCTCCTTTTGTATTGTATTTCAGAAACAGACTGCTATGGTGCAGATAACACTGTCTGAAAGCTCACAGCAGATTAGTGTGTGGGTCTTATTTGACCCACAGACTGAGTATAAGTCAGGAATCATTCTGAATACTATGAGTAAATGTTTACTTTTGCAGTTTTCTCGTAACCTGTTTTGTTGCTAGATTCCCATAATAAATCTAATACCATCCGTACCAAGTCACAACATGTTCTTTGACCACATCCATAAATTCTATTAGCCCAATAATACTTGCTCGTTCTTGTTCTTTAGTGGCATTTATTATGCCTTTCGGCAGTCTTTTATAACCATGTTTTTGTAGCACAGCATCAAGTAGTATCCAGAGTTAGATCCAACACTCATTCATATCTAGGTCAGGTGTTTTTGTTTGCATATAATAGTGTTGTAAGCAGCTTCCTTGGGATGGCTCATTAAATATCTGAACTAGTGAAGATGGCACAGGGATCAGATTGACTTTGCAAAAGAAATGTGAAAACCTCCTAATATAAATATTGATCGTAATAAAATACTCAAAAGTGTGGAATTAAAAAATGTATATACTGTTGGATACCTAAAAAAAAAGACATGGACATCATTCTGATAGAGATGCAGTAGCATGCTGTTTTCTGGTCTGATAGGATAACCAACAATTAACTGATTGTGGCTGATATGGATCATTCTGATTATTAACATACTGATAGATTAAGGAACCACCTATTTTAATGTAATGTTGGCACCCATCACAGAGAGTCACAGAGTGGCTGTACCGGCCAAAAATAGGCCCATAATTGCCAGTATACAGTGGGGCAAAAAAGTATTTGGTCAGCCACTGATTGTGCAAGTTCTACTTAGAAAGATGAGAGAGGTCTGTAATTTTCATCATAGGTACACTTCAGCTATGAGAGACAAAATGAGAAAAATAATCCAGGAAATCACATTGTAGGATTTTTAAAGAATTTATTTGTAAATTATGGTGGAAAATAAGTATTTGGTGAGCTACCAACCAGCAAGAATTCTGGCTCTCACAGACCTGTTCTTTAAGAAGCCCTCCTATTTCCTATTCTGAACTAAGTACCTGTATTGACTGCACCTGTTTGAATTTGTTACATCTATATAAGACACCTGTCCACACTTTCAATCAATCTCACTTCCAAGAGCTTTCTAATGACAACAGTGACAAAATTGTAGATCTGTACAAGGCTATAAAAGAAGCTTGGTGAGAAGGCAACAACTGTTTGCACAATTTGCACAAAACAAAGAAAATGGAAGAAACACAAGATGACTGTTTGGGGCTCCATGCAAGATATCACTTCGTGGGGTAAGGATGATTCTGAGAAAGGTCAAGAGTCAGCCCAGAACTATACGGGATGACCTAGTCAATGACCTGAAGAGAGCTGGGACCACAGTCTCAAAGAGGACCATTAGTAACACACTAAGCCATCGTGGTTTAATATCATGCAAGGCACGCAAGGTCCCCCTGCTCATGCCAGCACATGCCCAGGTCCGTTTGAAGTTCGCCAATGACCAGAGAAGGCATGGGAGAAGGTCATGTGGTCAGATGAGACCAAAATAGAGCTTTTTGGTACCAACTCCACTCACCATGTTTGGAGGAAGAAGAATGCTGAGTTGCATCCCAAGAACACCAATACCTACTGTTAAGCATGGGGGTGGAAACATCATGCTTTGGGGATGTTTTTCTGCAAAGGGGACAGGATGACTGATCCGTGTTAAGGGAAGAATGAATGGGGCCATATATTGTGAGGTTTTAAGCCAAAACCTCCTTCTATCAGTGAGAGTATTGAAGATAGAACATGGCTGGGCCTTCCAGCACGACAATGATCCCAAACACACCGCTCAGATAATGAAGGAGTGGCTCCGTAAAGGTCCTGGAGTGGCCTAGACAATTTGTAAAGGGAGTTGAAACTCTGTGTTGCCCAGCGACAGGCCCATAACATCACTCCAACCCAAGACTTCAGCGTTGAGAGGCAAACGTGCCAACCACCAAACCAGTATGCAGGACTTTCCTATGACCAATTCACTGACACTGACCTCGGTATGATATACAGGTGTCAATATATGTGTAAACACACTATGTATTGGTAAACTGAAAACTTGAAGCAAAGAGCAAAGATTTGAGTCAGAATTGCATTTTAGGCCACTTTTCTTGACCCTTCATGGGGAAAGCATATTACGTATTATACCTGCATTTTTGCGGCATGACCCCTCCTCAGATTACAATGCCAACGGCTAGCTTTCAATTTCAGATCAGCCTTCCTAAGCAGTAGTACTGCACGTCATCAGCACAGTTCCTCAAACACAGAAGAAGCCACAGCAGGGCTGGTGAAGCTCTTTTCACACTAAGATGCTACAAATCGGCACTTTGGTGTATAACACACTTCACATAGTTGTATTATGTGTCAGACCTGGGTGAAACTTTTAAGTGCTGAAGCAAAGAGAATTGTGCCAATTATACTAATGTAGCATTCAAAGCATTCTTCCACCCAAGACAACATCCAGATGAAGATAGGATGTGCTCCATCAAAGAACCAGAACAAACATTCATGAATCATTTCCATATGTAGGAATATTATTAATGACATTTTTTGCCAAGGACAGTTCAGTCATTCTTGCCAACATTACGTTTCCAAGATCTCTTAATGATACAGTCTATATTTCATTACTTCTAGGACCATCCTCTTATTCTCCTCTTTTTTATGTCACTTACCTGAAGATATAGCAGATGAACCTTAAGTCAATATTTAAACAGACTTTCTTCTTTTAGAAAGACTTGAAAAGATTATGGGAAAGCTCACCCTGAGCAAGCTCAAGTGAGCAGTAGCTTAAGAGATCAATATTATGCAAGAGTGCTCCAGAAAATCAATAGATCATAAGATTCTAGGAGTTACTTTGGCTTCTTATGTCTCATAGAGTCCAGCATTGACCACATTTGATATTCAGCCTTGACACATTAGCAAAATGACAAAGTAAAGAAATATCACAAAAACTGTCTTTTACCGGAGCTTATAAGAGCTCATCAGACTTTCTATCAGTCTATGTAATACTTTTCATCTTAACGTTTTCTCAGATTTTCACTGGAGGCTTGACACAGAGGCTGAATTCATTACCAAGTAAATGAATAGATTCATAGACAGATAGAAGATAAAAAGGCATAAAAAAGTTAGGAGACCTCCATCCTTCCATTCATTATCTTATTTGCTTAATCCCAATGAGGGTCACGGTTAGTACCCTACCATCTCACCGGGAGCAGGACATTACAGACTATCCTAGCCAAGCACAAGACAGGGCACCAATTGATTCCTGGATGCACACACACACACACACACGCACACGCACACGCACACACACACACACACACACACACACACACAGATAATTTAGAGCAGGGTTAGGCAACTCCAGTCCTGGAGTGCCGGTTTCCTGCACAGTTTGGTGATCTACCTGATCAAACACACCTGATTCAACTCAGCGGGCAAATAGCATGTTTCAATGTAGTGTCAGTGCAGTGACATCACCAAACTGTGCAGGAAACTGGCACTCCAGGACTGGAGTTGCCTACCCCTGATTTAGAGTATCCAATTCAGCTGACATCCATGTTTTTCGACCGTGGGAGGCAACCAGAGACCCCGGAGGAAACCCACACAGACCACACAGATGAGATCTCTTACCTCATATTTTGACTTTTAAAAATGAATTTTGATCAGAACTTTGATTCTTTTTGACGAATTTTGATTTTAACTCCTCAAGAATAATAAAAATATATATACATGCAAAAAAAGATGCGTACCACATGTCAGGCAATAGAAACAATATATGATTAAGATTAAGATGAACGAATTGACAATGTGATTTTCACACAACGGAATTTGACCTCCACATTTAACCCATTCGTGCAGTGAAACACAAACACACTAGTGAACACACTAGGCTGTGAGAATTTGTGCCCGAAGTGGTGGGCAGCCCTTATCCACCGGCGCCCGGGGAGCAGTTAGGGGCTTAGGTGCCTTGGTCAAGGGCACTTCAGTCATGTCCTGTCTGGGGATCGAACCGGCAACCTTCGGGTCACAAGACCAGACCCTTACCAATAGGCCATGGCTGCCCCCTGGTCAAAAGGCTGGCCCGTGGCGAACCTTCAAACGTGCCATAAACGGCAATACATTGTAAAGGTCAAACAGTGTAAAAATGTACATGTATTTGTCTATGGCTTAATGTCTACACATAAACCTCTATAACTGATGAGAACAAATGGGAAAATAATGAGACATACCAGGATCTTGTAACTGTTGCAGAGTCAAATGCTGTTATTGGTGTCTTTTCTCTAAATTTACCTTTAACTTTTATTTAAAACTGTTTTCTGTTTTGGGTGTCCAGGTTGGATGCAGGTTATAAATTCACAGAACGTATCACAGTTTAAGAAGCTACAGGCTTATTTGTGAAAGCACTTAACAGATATACTTGTTTAATGTCATGGAATGAGGTCATGATCTGTGTTGGGTTATAGATAGAACATAGTGTCGTGAGTTATAATAAAGACATTCTTACCAGAAAGACGTTGAAGATGACGAGAAGAATGAGCATCCAGAGATGTCTATACGCCATGTGAAGGCCACCCCAAAGACACACCAGTGACACCAGAGCAAATAAATACAGCACCATCGGAACCTCTGTAGAACAAAAGACAAATTTACGTTAATGACTCACACCAAACAACACAGCATCAACAGTTTGGCATAACTAGGTCAGCTTGTTATATATGTAATTACAAGTGAATGATACTGGGTTACGCTGACTGTGTTTTTCAAGCTCCAGCACATGTGCCAGCATGTTCCATGCCCTACAGAAAGTCAGTGAAGTTGGCATAGGCATTGTTTCCAGTCGTGGGGTGAGCTGGGCTGGTATACCTCTTGGTGCGTCATGTTTTCCATAGTTCTCCCTCACACACATGCAGAATCTCTTTACCAGCCTCTACTTTGGCACTGAAGATGAGCAGGCACGTTTATTGACCTGGCGCAGGAGCCCAAAATGTCTGGCAGTGAAAACTGATTCATTAAGAGACTTTTAATTAGGAGTAGTAGGGCTAGAACAAGGCCATAGCACTTGCACCCAATGTGGACCTTCACGTGGACAATCAATCAGATGAAGAGTATCTAAGACAAATGAATACAAGGAACTGAGCTGCTCAACCTCAATGCAGGCAGCTTGAACATGTTTGAATGCTCATTTTATAGCAGAGTCTTTAACATTTATTAACATTACAACAGCTAGCACTAATTACCAAGATTTTGATTGGGTTTCCTTAGAGAAATTTCTGAACATTTACATCTGAAACCCATAACTACAATGGTAAATTGTGAATGTTGGCATGCTGTTCAAAGAACAGGTTTTATTTATAGTATTTTGAACATTTACTAGCAATACAACTGTTAGAATTAATTGACAAGACTGTGATTGTTCCTCAATAGACAAGCATTTCTGTACATCTACATCTGAGAACAATTGAGGTCATGATACTGAAGAAAACTCATTAATCATTTCTAATAGGCTATAAATGATTGGCCTTTATATGGCTAGTCAACTATATAAATCATTACGCTGCATGTCTATCTATAACACCCTACATTAACCTTGAGTCCAAAGCCTCCAATCAGCAAGTACAGCACATCACACCCATATTAGCTCATAATCAATGTGCCGTTGCCAACCAAAGGAAAAGCACTGATTAGGGAAGAGACAAGGAGCCAGGTTGGGTCAGGATGTCTTATCAGATAGGCCTTATTTGCATCCCCAGCCTATTGTGAATGTTGATTATTTTTGCTCATTTAATGAAGGAACAAACAAGTGCATCCACAAAAACGCGTATACAACTCTGCAAAATTTTATCCTAGAAACAAAACTAAACATACCTCGGAAAACTTAAAGGGTCTAGTTTTCAAATATATATAACGCTTGAATCTAAATATACTTTAAGATATTTGTGAGAGGAGCTTAAATAAGCAGAGGCATGTCTTTCAGAGTGAGTCAGACAGCTGCACATATTTTCCCGGCAAATGACGCAATCTGTAATTCATATAATGACATGGTAATTCCGGACATTCCATTGGTGGGTTCCAGCGGCCTGAAATCTGTGAATTGAACAAAGAGCTCACCTGAGGTGAACCTGAACAAAAGGCCTCTCACCAGAGTGTTCACACTTATCTCATAAATATTCAATCTACATTACATTACATTGCATTTAGCGGACGCTTTTATCCAAAGCGACTTACAATCTAGGAACCACTGATTGAGTAAAACAAAGTGTCACCTCACAAAGTTAAGCAATAGGAATAAAACCACATACAATTTCTAAAAACTGTAATGACTAATGTGTAGCCAACACCTCTGTGTATTCAGTTCTGAGCTCAAAAGTCTTGGCTAGAACTTTAGAGTGTTTGTTCACAATATATCAGCACATCTGAAAATAGGCTTTTGGAAAGTCTAAGTTTAGAGCAGATTTAAGCAAAATATAGATTTATGACACTTTTACTGTTTTGACATGGTTGTTGCTGAGTTTGTGCTGAACAAAAGCCTGTGTAACACTTTGGAAAAAAATTGTTTAGATGGGTGTAATTTATAAAAAAGCCAAGGCATGTCAGACTACATCAGAGTGCCTGAAATGCCCTCAGACTCCAGAGGGTTAAAAACGTCCAACCGCTCAAAGCCCCAGAACAATTACAGAGCTGAGGTTTGGACAATGCCTCTGCAAAGCACTCTGATTCTTATTTGAATTGGAATCGTTCACTCATTTCTATTCAGCCACATTACAGATCAATATATTCTTTTGATGAGTTGGGGAATCAGTGTATGAATTCACAGCTAGTAAACATGCACTATTATGTCTAAATGAGTAATGATAGTACTGTTTGTAGTCACTGACTTTAAAAATTAATCAAGGCTGTCTCAATAGCTGGAATCTAGTGGAGATCCTGACAAATTGAGCGACTATAGGTGCTGTGAGATTAAGAGCTTGTATTTTTTGCACATATTCTATTACCTTAAGCAGGACTGGCCTTCTGTTCAATCTATCATGAGCTATGGCAATGCAGTAAACTGCTCAAGAGAGAAAACTCATTTAAGCTTCCAGAGCGAGGTTTCTCTGGGTACATCAACTGCATCCAAAATTAGCAGCACCAATCACACAAAACACCTGGTGCCTGTTCTAACATTTGTCTTGTAATGAAATTACACAAAGCCAAAAGCACTCAATCAGAGCTACAGAGACGTTAGTCTATTCTCCAAGGCCAGTGGCTAATGTTCATACATGCACCCAAAACAGCAACATGATTAGCAATGGAACAAATTGATGTGAGGGGAATCTGACATTTCCAATAACATGCTTCCATTAGAGAACACTTAGGCCTTTTTCAGAACACCATGCTCTATGCTTCAGTAACAGGGCCATCTCACCAGAGCTAATGTACCAGCATTAACATCTGCTAGCCTTGGCTGGCACAAGTTTGGAGGCTTTGATCAAAAAGGGCTTGGAGGTACACACTGACTCCAATGACATGCTGAGTCAAGAGGTCTGAATGCGGGTCAATGTCTATGACGCTTGAAGGGAGGCCGAGTGCTGCAGATGTTTCAAAGGACTTGGACGTGAAAAGTAGGCCACACATTCCTCGCTAGATAGAGAACACAGGGCACAGGGCCAGGGCTGACCTACTGGGCTTTCACTGAGGTGTTACTTCCATTCTCTCCCTGGCACTTCCTCTCTTTCCACTACTTGTCCTTTAAACTTTGTCCTTCCAGAGTCAGATCATCTTTTTCCACATGTTCCACATTTCCAGGTCCTTTTCATTGTTATTACTATAGCCTTACTATGTACATGACTGCACTTTTAAAGGCTTTTGAAAGGTGATGACCAGGATGTTGTTAACATGTTTCTTATTAATGTGCATTTGCACATTTTGAAAAGTTAATTCCCACTTGAAAAAATATGTATATTGTCACCACTGCATCAAGAGCTTATGATCAACTGGGGGGCTCCAAGTGGCTCAGCAGACTAAAGTGCTGACACTATGATAAAAGGAGAGCCGTGCTCTCTCTGGGTGGGTAATGTCCCACCCTCCTAAATAATTTTCAATGGCTCAGGTGTCTGTTAGCTGATGCATCAGAGTTGGGGATCCTGCACTTTGGCAGCCCAGCTACAATGTATTGGCAGCAGTTGAGGTGGTGGATGAATTCACATGAATTGGAGGAGGCATGAGCTAGTCTTCACCCTCCTAGAGTCAGGGACATTACAAGTGATTGGGAGAGTCTTAGTGAATGGGTGGGTTGACTGGCTACCATTACATTGGGGGGGGGAGGAGGAGGAGTTTGGATAAAAAAAAAAAAGAACCTTATGACTAATAATTGCTCAACAACATCTGTGATCAAAAGAAACTGAGTTTGACTGTCTTACATCTTACATTTGTGAACCAGAAATCACTTCAAATAAAATGTCATTAACATTTAACTGCTTTTCCTTTCCCTGTGAAGTCTGTATTGTAGATTTGTTGCTTTGTCACATCAGTACTAGAGCATCTCCAAAAATCAGTATATTGTAAAAAAGTCCATTTGTTCATCATTTAATTAAAAACAGTATATATTTTATATCAAATACACCTAAATTGCCATATTTCAAGTGTTTTTTGTACTGCTGATACTGTTTGAATAGTAACTTACTCAAACTTGTGAAATGAAATAAAAGACTTGAAATGTCTCTTTATGTGTAATGAATATAAAATATATCATAATTTACATTTTTCAATTGAATTATTAACAACAACCAACTTTTTCAATGTTTTTCATGTGGCAGTGCATACAAAAAGGCTTTTGTCCTTCTCCTACTTTGGCCCACCTTTACTTCTCTCTCTCCTCTTCTCTGTCCACTCCTTATTCTTGCATTCCTCCTTCTCTCTCCAATCTTTCCCTCATAATCTCTCTCTCATCTGCACTTACAGTACTCTCTCTCTCTCGCTCGCTCTCCCCCTCTCCCCCTCCCTTTCCGTCTGCCCTTGCTTTCCATAGCTGTAAGCACATTCCTTCATGTGGTCTGAGCCTGGCCTCCACAGAAGCAGCATGTTCCCAGATTCTGAGGAGTAATCTCTCCCTCTCTCCATACACAGAGCTGCTGCCTCTCCAAAGGAAAACATGTTCCTCCAAAAGGCTCCGTGTGCACACCCCACACATTCACCTATAAATCTGTTCATGAGAGTGGCATTACAGGATCTTTACTGTAGTACGTGCCTTTCTGAAGGAACAGAGAGAACAGGAGATGATCAGGTGAACACAAATGAACATGGTGTGTGTTTTGCAGGAAAAACAGCCTGATGTTGCAAAGACTTGTCCCTTAGACATTGTTAAGCACAAGACGGAAACTGGCCAATTCAGGGAAATCACATCTAGCAGCTTGTCTCCAGACTGTAGCTTTCTTCTTTCCTGGACAGTTTTACAAAAGATAGAAAGATGTAAGCAGTGACATTTAAAAACATCAGCAGCTCTACTGTGTCTGATCCTCTTGTACCAGCGCAACACATACTGACACACCACCACCACATCAGTGTCACTGTAATGCTGTGAATAATCCAACTCTGAATATAATAGCTGCTCTGTGGTGGTCCTGATTATTGAAGAACAGGTAAAAGGAGGATAACTACACAGAGCACCTGTATGGACAATGACTGTAAATACAAGCTATGCATACCTAACAAAGTGGTCAGCGAGTGTACTGTGGAGCACAGGAGAGGTAGAGTAAGTTGGAGTTGCACTTTTTGTTAGTCTACTCCAGAACGTGAAGTTGTGAAGAAAAAATAGGACAAATAACTAACAGCCTTATTGACAGCCATTATCCCAAAACAGGACAGAACGGATCAATTTTAGGAATTCCCTCAGGCAGAAGAACAAAAATAAAACTGTTACACTACAATAAAGACTACAAACAGAAATCTCTGCCAAACCAAACCACAAACCAAAGTCTAAATGTAGAGATTAGAATGAACAAGACAGGTGGAAACCATAAGGCAGAATTTAACTGGTTTAAGCTACATAAGTGTTGCGCTTGTTTCTTAAATGTGTATGTTATTGCCAAACCCTAGAAAACCAGTTTAAAATAGTATTGTAATGTCTGGCAATGCCGGCATGGCAGTTGCACTGGTGCCCAGGCTGTAAAGTTTCTGTTCTATGGTGAGGTTACTGGACCCCTAATTTTTTTTTCTTTAAATTTTTTTTGCCAATTTTCTCCCCTTCCCAATGTGGTAGTAGCTGATTAACCCATCCCATCCACTAGGGGGCTCTCCTCATCACTTTGCACTGTCCCTGACTCTAGGAGGGTGAAGACAAGCACAAGACTCCTCCGATGCATGTGATACAACCACCGCCTCTTTTTGAACTACCGCTGATACACCGTCACTGGGGAGCCAACGCGCTCAGAGGAAAGCGCAGGATTCATAGCTCCGAATGGACCGATCAGTAGACGCCTGAGCCAGTGGACATTGCAATTTGAGAGTGATAGGGAGAGTGCCATCTACCCACCCAGAGAGAGCACTGCCAATTTTTAATCTCTAGGGCCCCAGCTGTTGATGGCAAACAGCATGACCGTAATTCGAACTTGTGATCCTCTGCTCATAGTGTCAGTGTCTTAGACTGCTGAGACACTCAGGGCCCGGACCCCTAATTTTTTAGTTTGAATGGGTCATTGCTACATTGGCACCATGGCCAAGTGGTAAGGATCTGGTCTTGTGACCGGAAGGTCGATGGTTCGATCCCCAGATTCACTGCATGAATGGGTTAAATGTGGAGGTCAAACTCTGTTGTGTGCAAAATCACATTGGCAAAAAGGTGAATCTTAATCTTAATAGAATTATTAACCATTAGGCAACACCAAGATACCAGCAAGCAAAAAAACTGTGAGATCATATTTTGAATAAACTGGAAGTACCATCACTTCCTAAATTAAACTCCTGCGAGAAAAGATATTCCATGTAGCTCTGAGCTTGTCATGAGCATGTACATGTGTCTGCATCCCTAGGGAAAAGGACAGCAGTAGAAAGTGTCTATTGTTTACAGAGACGGACAAGACCCCTCAGCAGGGGAAGATAAACACAGCGGGTGTTCTCGGACAAAAACAACGGCTGTAATGTGAAACGGTGCTGTGGCTTCTGTTTAATATGCCAAAGCAGCTGTCCTAGCAGCCAGCCACAGGGTTCACAAAAGGCCCTGCTTTGTCTCGGGCCTGCTGAGCTAGCATCCGCCTGGCCTCCAGCTCGAGTGTTATGGGAAGAAGACCGCATGGTACTGGTGGGGAAAGCAAGGGAGATGACGGGCAAGTGCGTCCCTGGCATGGACATGAAAGCATGAACTGGAAAAATGAAGTAGTGCTGGTAAATGATCCACTTGAACACTAGGAGATGTTGCAAGTTTGAAACAACATCCAAAATAAGGTTTCGATTAGAAGCAGGTTCTTCTGTTGCTGCTCGGAACACTTGATCTGTGTGTGCTGGAGTGTGAGTGGGTGTGACGCTTGGACATCCCGCTCCTCTTACTTTTCGAGGATGGGGAGCGTTCTTGGCCGCTTGCCAGATTTCTGACCCCAGACGTTCCAAACGCCACGTTCTCCAAGGCCCTGTTGTCTCTCTGGGGGAAACTAACAGCACTCGGCTGTAAGCACAATAAAAAAACACAAGGGGTCATGCTAAAGTCAAGTTCTCCAGCAGATCCAGGATCAGCGGTGCATGATGTTCCTGTGATGTGCTTCAGAAAATGCTGTGCTCTGGAAAACTTGAAAAGCAAGCTAAAGAAAGACAATAAAATGCTCTGAAACGTGCCAGAAGGCACTCTGTCCTGAAGCAATTTAGCAGAGAACATTAGCTCTTCCATTTTTCCTTTAAATTATTCTGTATATTCCCCCTGAGTCCACATTGTTCTTCCAATCTTTACTGCCTACTGCTAGACATGGTAAATGCTAATGTCAGAACAATTACATTAAAACGGTCAATGAGTTCTCTGTTGTACACCTTATCACAAAGGTTATCACCGTGCACAGATATCTGTGAATCTGGATTACATAATAGTACTTTGTGTTGGATACAAACACTTTATTGGGGTCATAAAGATACACAATATGAGTCATTTGAAACATATGTTCATGAGACGCACTTAACACAGCAACCTGCAAATGTGTCATAAGCAATCAGAAAGTCATTTGCAAAGCCAAACATCAACATGGCTAAGAACATCCATAAAAGATGTAGAAATCTGAATGTCCTGCCACTGACTTACAATTAAAAAATGTAACCCTCTCAAGTCGGCTTTCCTGCCGGTGGGGACAAAACTGAAATTCTGCAATAACACTTATATAACTCTGCAAAATGTTATCATAGAAACCAAACTAAACATACCCCGGAAACCTTAAAGGGTCTACTTTTAAAATATATATAACTTGAAACTAAATATATTTCTAGATATGTGTGAGAGGAGCTTAAATAAGCAGAGACGGGTTTGTCAGAGCAAGTCAGACAGCTGTGCATTTTGCAAAATGACACAATCTGTCATTCATATGATAATGACATGGTAATTGCAGACATACCATTGGTGGAATAGCTGAATGTGAATATGAACAAATACATCTCACCTCACATGTATCTCATTAATATTCAATCTAGTAGCCACTGAATGAGTCAAACATGTCACCTCACATTAGTTTAGCTTTAGAAATAAAACCATATACAATTTCTAAAAACTGTAATGAGCAGTGTGTAGCCAACACCTCTGTTAATTCAGTTCTGAGCTCAAAAGTCTTGGGTAGAAATGTTTACAGTGTGTTTTCACAATATATCAGCACATCTGAAAATAGGTTTTTGGAAAGTCTAAGTTTAGAGCAGATTTAATCAAAAATACAGATTTATGACACTCTTACTGTTTTGACACTGTTGTTGTTGAGTTTGTGCTTAACAAATGTCTGTGTAACACTTTGGGCAAAAATAATTTTAGATGTTTGTAATTTGTAAAAAAAGTCAAGGCATGTCAGACTACATCACAGTGTCTGAAATACCCTCAGACTGCAGAGGGTTAAAAATGAGCTTCTTTCAAATATGAAATAAATTCCACTTGCATCAATACAGTAAAAAACCAGCAGTTACATAAGAAAACAAGAACCATAAAAAGACTTTCATTCCTCTTGCACACCTGTGAATCACAGCATTGTTAGATCCAGATAAGAGCAATTTCAGTTCACAGTATAACAGTCATAACAGGCAGACATGTTCTTTGATTGCTGCCAGCTCTATTAAAAACTTTGGTAAATACACGAGGTGACTCCTAGTCCTTGTTCCTTTCTAACAGGGCAGGTAAAACTGGAGGTTATGTAGGGTAGCTTTGATTTAGAGGCTTGTTAGAACGTGAAACGACATCTAGCTATCTGATCTGATCTGACGTCAGAAGCTATGTCAGTCCCCAGATTGTTTGCATCCAAAGCAGGTAGCAGCTGACAGGGACTTTCAAGACATGCCTATTTATCAGTCACATGCTTGATGGTTTATAGTAAGAAGATGCACTTTGAGAAGACATCAAGCACTGTGCAAGCAATATCAGTGACCTAAACTTTATATCTTAATGAACTTGTCTTACAAGAACAGAAATGAGGGAAAAAAACAGGCCAAGAACACTACAAGTGATCTTCAGTGAAGCATGTGAAGAGCACTGACTCGTACCGAAGCCACAGCCAGAGTGAAAACACACCTGCTCCCATTACCTTCTGATATAAAGATTAACATGTCCCAGAGTTACAGAATGTACAAAATGTAGAAATGAAAAATAAAAGGAACAACTCATGAGCCAAAACCAAAACCTCATGCTATGGGCATGGACGTCTGCAAATGGAGCCAAAACATGAAACATCATTGAACTTCACTGAAATTAATTTACAAAAACAAGAATATTAGGTATAATATGAAGTAAATGATCATATATTTAATATTCTTTCACATAAAAAGACCATGTTGATACAGTTTGAATAGTTATTTACTAATGAATTAAATAGCTTCTAACCCAATTTTCCCTCAATGTAGTGGTAGCCAAACCATCCATCCTAATTACAGTAGTCCCTCTATTTCATGGTTTGACCTTCGTGGACTCACTGTTTTGCGTGATTTCAATAAATATTAATGTAAAATAATTTTTTGGGAACTTTTGCTCTTGCAAAATTTGAAATTTGCGGAAAATAAGTATTTACTAGAGATGCGTAGTGTGCGCTGTGCAGTGAGATCTCTCGTCTTCCATTTCACTTCGGCATCCTACTGCCACACATGCATAGTTTTCTATCTGTGGTGTTTTGTACGTACTGTATTTGTGAGATTTTTCTAAAAACGTAATTTATTCAAGCCCTACGATGGCACCCAAACGTTCTGTGGCTTCTAAGGATGCTGGCAACAAATCCAAACATTATTATTAAGGGATTGGGAAATGGTTATGTATAAGAGTGTGGGAAGGGTGTATAAAGCCTTAAAATGATGAGTTCCTACTTCCTGCGATAAACGATGGACTACTGTACTTATAATGTCCCTGACTCTAGAAGGGTGAAGACTAGCACAGGCCATCTCTGATCAATTTGAAGTCAGCCACCACCTACTGCTGCTGTTACAGTGTGCCCAATGTGCCTGAGCCAGCAGACATTACATGTTAGCCCTTATGGGGAGTGAATGCTATCTACCCACCCAGACAGAGCATGACCAATTTTTCTCTCTCAGGCCCTGGCTGTTGATGACAGCATGACTGTGATTTGAACTCACAAGCATAGTGTCAGAGCCTTAGTCTAAAGAGCCACTTGGCCACCTTGAGCCATACACTTCTAACAACAAAAGCATTTTAAGACAAATATTAAACAAGACTATCATATTTAGTTTGATGAATTACTTACAGTACATTTATGCATATTTTTAATTAATATATAGTAGACTATATCCAATCATACCTATTATACTGTACGTAATATACAGGAATCACAATTAGAAGTGCTGTATGTATTTTGGGAGTTTGATTTCCATCTTGTGACCACATGCACAGGTGAATTTTACATTTTGAAACAGTAAATTAATGCAAAAACATCAGTTTTCTATGATATAAGCCCTTCCACAGTGCCATTTCAAAAGCCACAGATACAGAAAATGAAAAAAGCAATAGAGCTGCTCTCAGAGACTCACTAGATTTTATAAATATATACAACAAAAACAATATTTGCTACTAAGTCCAGTATGTCCTCACCGATACTGATAGTGTAAGGCCAGCAGGATGGCAGACTTCCATCATTTCATGTGATCAAACCTTCACTGATAGCAAACAGCCTCTTTTGTTTGCTTTAGGCTCAAACGATCAGACTGAGAACCTTTACACTACGACTGCCATTGCAGCAATAGGCCAGCACATAAACAAACAGCCCAAATAGAGGATGGGGATTAGCGGCTACCCTAGAGTTCTTCCAGGAAAAAGGCAGCACATTGTGAAAGCACTCCACTACTCTCAAGGTCCTAATGCACAACTGTGGGACCAAATTAAATCTTTAAATAGGGCTCATGTATAGTAATTATTTCCACAGACTTCTGGAAGAACAATCCTTCCCAGAGGCTAGACGGTGGCTCCTCAGCTTTGCAGAGGCTCTAAAGAGGGAAAGAAAAGTGACATTGTGGAGATATCAGTATATCTCAAGGGCAACGCTGTCCAAAGTCATTCACTCTTTTTTCTTTCAGCAACTTTCAATAGTCACAGGGAGTAGAGCTGGCTGAAGCTAGCAGCAGTCTGAAAGGCTGATAAAAGGAGAGATAGAGGGAGATGGATCTGGCTCTTTCAGGCTGTCTGTGGAGTGACCTGCACAGTCAGCGGCACACAGACATACTGGAGGTGGAGCACTGAGTCTATGATTGTTGTCTTTGGTTGTTAACTGTCGACACAGCTATCAGAAAAGAAAGAAAGTGGTGTGGTGCTCTAACCATTACATCTTTGGGTCAGTGTTTGGCATGAAAAGATGAAAAAAACATGAATAAACATCAAATACAATGTAAGTAACTATGCTCATAATTCCTCAATCATATTTAAATAATTATGCAAGATAAACTGAATAGCATGATTGGTGTAAAACAGTCGTGGTCTGGTGGTTTGGGATCTGGTGTTGTGACTAGAAGGTCGCCAGTTCAATCCCTGGGCAGGTCATGACTGAAGTGCTCTTGAGCAAGGTACCAAACCCCCAACTGCTCCCCATGGACAGGGCTGCCCACTGCTTCAGGCACACATTCTCACTAACTAGTGTGTTCACTAGTGTGCGTTTCACTGCATGGATGGGTTAAATGTGGAGGTCAAATTCCAATGTGTGCAATCAAAGAAATCAAAAAATTAAATTAAATTAAACATTCCATCAATTAAATCCAATTCAAATGAAGCCTGAGAAACTCAAGCTAAAGCCTAGTTAAGGTAAAAAAGTTTTTACTTAAAACCTATTTTAGTTAGGAAAGAATTTTGATAATGATCTTTTAATTGGTGGGATATAAGCTTCCACTAATACAGCAATCATCTGTATTGACTGACTACATTTGGGCAAAATCAGACATTTCTAGCTGAACTATGACTTTAAGGTCTTGCCAACTGTTGCCTCATGAGTCAAAGCAAATGTGTGTGTGTGTGTGTGTGGCAGTGTGTTATTGCAAAGCTGTGATGGTGACATATCTGCAGAGGGTGGGTTGGCATTGCAATCCACTGTTAAAATAGCTGTGCAGTTAAGGATTAGCCCTGTGTGGTTTAAGCACGATCCTGAAGTGACTGGGAAAGCACAGAATGTGGCAGCACCACTGACCACCCACACACACAAATGTGCTGCAGTGAGAAGTAAACAATAGCATCATCAGCATGGATTACTAATACTGGAGTGACAAGCTTTGTTTCATGGCTTAGCAATTCCCTTAATGTTGAGAATGTCATTTAAAAAGGATAAAGTGGAACTGTGAATAAACGTGTAAACTTGTATACAATTACGTGGAAGGATAGCTTTGAATTTACTTTGGATGTGTGTTGGCATCACTGCTGCAATACACATCTCAATGTATTGCCAATGATCTGAGACAATGCAGTGTGACAGGCCTGGATTCAGCACAGTGTGATTCCATAACTCTCAAGTCTCACACATTGGCCGTGAGACACAAACATTTGGGCCAGATCTCATCCCTTCAAATCTCTCACATCAGAAAATGCGGCAAAAGTGAAACTAGCTGTGAAAACCCTCAGCTGCGAGCACCAACAGGCACTCCACCTCAGCAGCAAGAACCAATCAGGGTTCAGTCTCTCCGGATGAGAGCACCGATCAGCGATATTCCTAATCAATGAGCATTCAAAGGCTCTGAGTTTGCTTTGCTCCTTGAAAAAGTTTTCCAATCAGTAGCATTTTGTCACTGTTTGTGATGGCTAAACTGTTTCTCACTGAAACATTGTGTGTTTTGCATTTCACCTGGCTTACTGTTTGTGCTGGGTTCCCCCCCCTTCCCAATGTGGTAGTAGCCAATTAACCCATCCCATCCACTAGGGGGCTTTCCCCATCACTTTGCACTGTCCTTGACTCTAGGAGGGTGAAGACAAGCACAAGACTACTCCGCTGCATGTGATACCGCCACCGTCTCTTTTCTAACTACCGCTGATACACCGTCACTGGGGAGCCAACATGCTCGGAGGAAAGCGCAGGATTCCCAGCTCCGAATGGACCAATCAGTAGAC
>BRDA01011958.1:48791-79140 GCA_036984385.1 Crenuchus spilurus
AAAATATTGACATTTGCCATCTCCACATCATTGCATTCAATTTTTATTCACAATTTGTATAGCGTCCCAACTTTTTTGGAATCCGGTTTGTATGAATAATAGGGAGTGAGAGCACCATCTACCCGCCCAGAGAGAGCACGGCCAATTTTTGCTCTCTTGGGCCCCGGCTGTTGATGACAAACAGCATGACCGGGATTCAAACTTGTGGTCCTCTGGTAATAGTGTCGCCTGCTGAGGCACTCGGTGGCCCCAGTGTTTGTGCTGTTTATCTGATTAACAGTATCAGCTCATTTTTTTAATGAAAATTGCATTTGCACCCACATTCCTTTTATATTTCCACTTCTCTGTCAAATGAAATTCAATGGAATGTACTTTGGGGGAATGCTCTACCTCTAGCATGTGTATCTGCTGGAAAAGTTGCACTGTTTCTTTAAGAGGTGCTCAACTATTTTGCACAGGTTTGTAGCTCCACTGTGCAGATTGGAGTTTGGCCTGTAACACGATGAAGGCACTGGACCTTGCTCTTTTAAGTAATGTACTCACAGTGCTTTGGACTGGTTTTCATATATATGGTCAACATAGTGAATAAACTAACTAGTTGGAATATTGTCAATGTGTGTTCAGATCACTATTTAGCATCTACACCATGTCTTTCACACCTCATCAACCAAAGCCCTCTGCTGTCTGCAGTGTAATATATTACATGTGATAACCTATGATTATTCAGACATTTACTTTTACAGCATTTGGCAGATGCTCTTATCCAGAGTGATGTACAACAGTGTTTTGTCTCCATTAAGAGAATTATCTCAGTGAGTACAGACAGATTAGAGTCCAAACTACTCTTCAGATCAGACCCTGTTAGAACAAATCCATCACTAATACCTAGAAAGAAGGAAAGATACACACTTATACACAATATAAGAGCTCTACAATACATTACAATAAGTGTTTAAACTAGTGCTCACTTAAGTGCTCCACAAAGTGATGCTCTTCAGTCTGCGTTTGAAGACTGTGAGGGACTCTGCTGTTTGAACAATCAGTAGGAGTTTGTTCCACCACCTGAATGCCAGGACAGAGAAGAGTCTTGATGCTAGTATTCCATGTGTCTCGAAGGATGGTGGGTCAAGCCAAGCTGTACTAGAAGCTTGAAGGGTTCGAGGTGAGGCTCGAGACTTGACCATTGTCATTAGTTAGAGAGGGGCTGGTCCATTTCTTGCTTTTTAGTCGAGCATCAGGGTTTTGAATCTGATGTGAGCAGCTACAGGAGGCCAGTGAAGTGAACACAACACAAGAGTGACGTGAGAGAACTTGGGCTGACTGAAGACCAGCTGAACAGCTGCATTCTGGATCAGCTGCAGGGGCCTGATGGCTCGCATAGGAAGACCAGCCAGACATACTTCCAACTTATGTGAGTCAATCGAGAGATCTGACCGAGAACTGACCAGTGGAATTGAAAGCAAGTAATGAAAGCATTTTCTGCACATTTTAGTGGTTTTGTTTTATTCATTTTCTAGAATACGAATAGAAACACCTGATAAAACAAGTTCTGTAACCACTTATTACTCAGAATAACTTTAATAATGGCACATTATTACACAGTATTACTGGCACAGGCAGGACCAGCATTATATTAAGTATATTGTTTTAGCTCATCAGTGTGCTGAGCTATTCATTTGGAAAAACTGAAATATTACAAATGGCTGTGTTCAGAATTAACTAGTCATTCAAACTCATGTTACATAATAGTTAATAACTGCCATGATTTAAAGTGATTGTGATTAACCCCAAATAAAGTTCAGCTCTTCTAGAATTTTCTTGATATGTAAAAGTTACAATTTACAGCAAAAGCCACAAAGAGGTTATAAAGCATACCCACAGTGAAGCATGGTGGAGGCAGCATTATGCTTGTGTCTGTTTTTCTGAGGCTGGAACTTAGGCTTTAGTCAAGGTGGAGGAAATTATTAACACTTCCAAATATCAGTCAACTTTGGCACAAAACATTCAGGCTTCTGCTAAAAAGCTAAAGATGAAGAGGAATTTAAACACAAAGCAAACCTCCACATCAACAAATGCTTCCAAAAGTTTTGGAATGGCCCAGCCAGAGCCCAGACATGAATTCAATTGAAAATCTGTGGGTTGACCTAAAGTAGGATGTACACAGGAGATGCCATCACAATCTGACAGATTTGGAGCATTTTTGCTAGGAAGAGGAAGACTGCCAAGTCAAAAAGTACCATACTGATAAACTCCTACCCAAAACGTCTGAATGCTGTCATAAATTCAAAGAACACTTCAACGAAGTATTAGTTTAAGGGTATCTATATTTACGCAAAAACATTATTTTAGTTCTTTATTTTTATTTTTCTACCCAGATTTCAGTTTATTTTTCAATGGAATAAATCATATTGTAGGTGACATTAAAGGTGGAAAAAGATCTGAAATGGTCAGAAAAACCTGGCTTTTTTATCAGCAGTGCCCAAACTTTTGCATGCCATTATATATACATACAGAGAGAGAGAGAGAGAAAGAGAGAGAGAGAGAGACAGAGAGACAGAGACTGAGAGAGAGAGAGAGAGAGAGAGAGAGAGACAGAGAGAGAGAGAGAGAGAGAGAGAGAGAGACAGAGAGAGAAAAAAAGAGAGACAAAGAGAGAGAAAGAGAGACAGAGAGAGAAAGAGAGAGAGAGAAAGAGAGAGAGAAAAAGAGAGAGAGAGAGAAAGAGAGACAGAGAGAGAAAGAGAGAGAGAAAGAGAGAGGCAGAGAGAGAGAGAGAAAGAGAGAGAGAGAGAGAAAGAGAGACAGAGAGAGAGAGAGAGAAAAAGTAGAAAGACAAAGAGAGAGAGAAAGAAAGAAAGAAAGAGGGAGACACAGAAAGAGAGAGAGAGAGAGAGAGAGAGATGCAGAGAGACAGAGAGAAAAAATAAAGAGAGAGAGAGAAAGAGAAAGAGAGACAGATATTATTATTATCATTATCAATACTTATCCTTATTTATTTACTTATTCTGTTTATACATAGTTCTCTATTTATATGAATGACTTTTGTATGTAATGCAGGTTACATTTATATATTTGTGCTTTTATTTTATTTTATTTTATTTATTGTTGTCATTGCTTTGGCAAAAGTTGTTAATTACAATTCATGCCAATAAAGCTCATTTTGAATTTGAATTTGAATTTGAGAAAGAGAGACAGAGAGAGAGAGAGAGAGAGAGAGAGAGAAAGTAGAAAGAGAAAGAGAGAGAAAGAAAGAAAGAGGGAGACACAGAAAGAGAGAGAGAGACAGAGAGAGAGAGAGAGACGGAGAGAGAGAGAGAGAGACAGAGAGAGAGAGAAAAAAGAGAGAGAGAGAAAGAAAGAGAAAGAGAAAGACAAAGAGAGAGAAAGAGAAAGAGAGACAGAGAGAAAGAGAAAGACAGAGAGAGACTGAGAGAGAAAGAGAGAGAAAAGAAAGAGAGAGAGAGAAAGAAAGAGGGAGACAGAGACAGAGAGAGACAGACAGAGAGAAAAAAAGAAAGAGAGAGAGAGAGAGAAAGAAAAAAAGAAAGAGACAGAGAGAGAGAGAAAGAGAAAAAGAGACAGAAAGAGAGAGAGAAAAAAAGTAGAAAGAGAAAGAGAGAGAGAGAAAGAAAGAGGGAGACACAGAAAGAGAGACAGAGAGAGAGACAGAGAGAGAGAAAAAAAAGAGAGAGAGAGAGAAAGAAAGAGAAAGACAAGAGAAAGACAGAGAGAGACTGAGAGAGAGAGAGAGAGAGAGAGAGAGAGAAAGATAGAGAGAGAGAAAGAAAGAGGGAGACAGAGAGAGACAGACAGAGAGAAAAAAGAAAGATAGAGAGAGAAAGAAAAAAGAGAAAGAGACAGAAAGAGAGAGAGAAAGAGAGAGAGAGAAAGAGAGAGAGAGAGAGAGAGAAACTTTCCAGGGAAAGCACCGTCAAAAGTATACTTTCAGTTTTTCTTTCTCATGTTCTGTTCTGCCGTCAGTTTTCACATTGGAAAGCACCTCTTATCTTTAGGTACAGACTGGACTGTCTACTCCTGCACACAGTTTTGGGAATGTTATTGTGAGCTGATATTTATGAGAAGGTCTAGAACACTGTTCAGACTGAAGTATATTTGTGACATTGAGCATGTTAAGACCTTCCCACAAAAGGTCAGATTTCTGGTCAGTTTTTCTATTGAGGTTCTATGGATCTGGTCTGCTCATGAGAGGCTTGTTTATGTTCATCAACAACTTGAGTGCATACTGTTTAATAAGCAAAACAGGAACTTTACACTACCACCTACACGACCTCAGGTCACCACATCTTTAGAAACATCTATATACATATAAACCAATATTATTATGTGTTGTATGTGTGTACCTATAACGTAATAAGACAAATACATTGAAACCACACACCTGAGCTGTTGGTGCGTCCTCTGTACACATCGTCATAGGCCTTCCACTGCTGAGTGACATGGTAGGCATGGATGAAAACCACCAGCACCCCCACCAAACAGATGAGAGGAATAAAGGCAGCTGTACAGAGAGCAGCATACACATTTGGTATGAAGCACCTACAGTGAGAGAGAAGAGAAAAAAACTTAATACATGGTCTTCAGATTGCTTATAATAACCACTTAATTATATACACAATTAATCCTGCTCATAAATATCCCATAACAATGCAGAATGTCAAGCTCTGGGATAATTTAAACATTGATTAAGCATGTTGGATGTGGAAGAAATGGGCAGACTTGCAGTCCTGAGCATCTTTAACAAGGGCCAAATCATTACAACCACAGCTGAGCATTTCTGAAATGTGTGACAGTCAGCTGTGGACAGTATTTAACAGTCTGAGCAAGATGAGCTAGAACAAGTCCAGTCTGCACTAGCTCTACCTTGCAACTTACAGGACTTATAGGATATGTTGCTAACATCTTAGTGCCAGATGCACATTCAGAGGTCTTGAGGAGTCCATGACTCAGCAGGTTGGGGATGTTTTGGCAACATGGGAAGGTCCAACAGCACATTAAGCATAGCAGAATGTTTTAGCTCATCAGTGTTCTGAGCCATTTACTCTAATATTTACACTAATACTGCAATAAATAGAAATGTTAAGGCAGTGAGGAGTGATTGTCTGTACAGGAATGTGTTAGTTTAACCCTTTCAGTGCTTCATTATTCTATTTTCAAGTGTGCTGTTGATGAAATTCACAAATACAAGTGAGGGCTGAAAATCATCAAGGAGAACATCAGGAACCAAACTGTACTTCAGACTGGATGCTGTAAATAGTGTTACTTATGTGTTGTGTACCAATGTAATACTTGTATGGAGTTTTGTAAGGAAATGCACACTTCGTGCCAAGTTAAATGATCTAAATAATGCCATGGATGTGCAAATATGACCAAATATTTGACAATAGTTTTAATTTTGAAGCTTTATTAAACTTTGAATATGTTGACAGTTAACAAATGGGTCACTTCGTTAGGTACACACACCTTGTATCTACACTCATTGTGGATTTTAGCTCCACTGGGCATTCAGGTGCATTTTGCAGTTCTATAATTACAGACTCTAGTCCATTCTCAGAACTGCAGTGACTCTGATGTGGTGGTGGTGTGTTACTGTGCTCAAGTGGATCAGTAGAGTTCCTGGAGATTTTTACTCACTGGCCACTCTATTAGATACACCTGCCTTCTTGGTCTACCTTGTACAGTCAGAGACAGTAACTCATCTGTTGAGACAGAGTTTGTGTTGGTCCTCTTCTAGTCCAACAGGATGTTGTTCGCTGGATAGTTTTCCTTGATTTTCACTCCATCGGTGACACTGAAATGTTTAAAAACTTCAGCAGCTCTGCTGTGTCTGATACACTCATACCAGCGTGATACACACTAACACACCACCACCACATCAGTGGTACTGCAGTGCTGAGAATGATCCACCACCCAAACAACTCCTGCCATGTGGGGGTCCTGATGATTGAAGAACACGGTGACAGGAGGGTGCACCTATTTCTTAAATGGAGCTGATAATATAGACAATGAGTATAAATACAAGGTATGTGTACCTAATGAAGTGGCCAGTGAGTGAATGTACAGACAGAGGTGTATCTTGCCCTTCCTCTGACCTTGTTTGTGTATGTAAGTGGTACTGTATGCATCTGTGCTGTGTATTTTGGCCTGCAAGGTCAGTGCATGAGTTCATGTTCATTCTGGCATAGATACAGACATGGTGCCAAGTTTCAGTCTGACTCTGCAGCACTCTTAACTCTGTCACTATCCCTGCCCAGCTACCCAATCTCCCTTTGCCTTTCCAAGTCTCTCTCTCCCTTGTTCTCTTTATCTCAGGAATTCTGCCACTTGTTTTTCACCGCTGTTTAATTAGAAAGCCTCCTACCGGTCTTTGCCATGGGAAAAAAAGTTGTTTTGACGTGCTGGATGTCCAAATAATCAGGACATGCCCTCTATACAGGGCAGTGACTCCTCGGCCGGCCAAACAAGATGGACAAATAAACCCAAACTCATATAACAGGAGGCATGAATGGCCTGGCATGTCTGCAGAATTCAAAACATGCACAAAGGCTGTACTGAATTATACTGGCTGTGCGTAGGGAGGGTGAAAACCTGAGTGTTTTTTTGTCTGGTTTTATGCCTGTGGCCTTGTGGCTTGAGTAGGTGGATTCAGATATTCTTGCTGCATTATGGGTAATTCTTTGTAGATTATGTAAACTTGTGAAATATGCTTCACATTCATACATAAGCATACAGCACTTTCAGTAGAAGCACAGTGGAGAAGGCATTTCCATTTTTTGCTTTAAATGGAAAGTCCACCATCATGTAGAGAAACTTAAGAGTCAGAACTAGAGCTATGTAGCTACACCTACATAGGGAGAGAAAAAATGGGCAAAAATAGTACAAAAATAAATAAATAAAAACAAAACAAGGGTGTTGTTTGCACAGGGCATCAAACGGGCCTAGGACCGCCCCTGAAGACGTGTTTCTTTGAAATGCACCGTTTTACTTTGAAACACAGAAAACATGTCATGGTTATACAAATTCTATGACTGTACTACACCCATAGCCATAGTTATGCTACATTCATTACTATGCTTAAGCTCCACCCATTTCCATGATCACACTGCACACACCGCGATGATGTTGTAGATACAGTTTCTGATAACAGGCTCCATTGGCTGAATGGAGATAAGAAAATTGGATGAAATATTCAAAATTAAAGTCAGACGATAATAGTAAAAAACACTCACTGACATTTGCTATTGCAATACAGTACTTGATTGACTGATTGATTGTTTGCATGTGTGGGTTGTGGATTAGAGGGAGGGGTTACAAACCATCCATGCCAGGCCCTGAGTGGCTCAGCAGGCTAAGACACTGACACTCTGACCAGAGGATGATGAGTTTGAATCCCGGTCATGCTGTTTGCCATCAACAGCCGGGGCCCACAGACAGCAAAAATTGGCAGTGCTCTCTCTGGGTGGGTAGATGACACTCTCACTCTCCGTATCACTCACACATTGCAATGTCCACTGGCTCAGGCGTCTACTGATTGGTCCATTCAGAGCTGGGAATCCTGCGCTTTCCTCCGAGCGCGTTGGCTCCCCAGTGACGGTGTATCAGCGGTAGTTCAAAAAGAGGCGGTGGTTGTATCACACGCAACGGAGGAGGTTTGTGCTTGTCTTCACCCTCCTAGAGTCAGGGACAGTGCAAAGTGATGGGGAGAGTCCCCTAGCTGCTGGGATGGGTTAATTGGCTACTACCACATTGGGAAGGGGAGAAAATAAAAAATATATAAATAATAAATAAATAAATTAAATAAACCATCCATCCCACAATCCCACTTGCAGTTTTCTGCAAGTGTACCAGTCCTGTTGACATTAGTCATTAATATGTCTCTAGGTTGTTTGTCACCTACTAGTTTTAGTTTACATGCTAGAAACTCCAGCGCAATATGAAAGCAGCCACTGTAGCATTACTCCATGTTTTTCACCCCTAAACTCTGAGAAGTAAACAAGTTACTCTTTTTACACTGTAAAGGTCACATAATCCTGCATGGTGGCCATGTCTTCCTGCTGCTTTGCCGTAATATTACCTCAGCTTTGGGAAGGCAGAGAGACGCTGAGGCACAGCTGTAACTGTAGCCTGCTGACTAACAGTAAAGGGTGGAGAGAGGGACACAGTGAGGACAGATTAAGAAAAAAACAGCTAGATGATGCATACATGACTGATAAAGTGCTGCAGGAAGTGGTGGAAGCTAGTTTTTAATCACCAGACAAGTAAACAAAATGCTCTGCACTCATGTTATAGCTTTCTGACTTACATACTACAAACTCAGAATCTGCTGACTTTGGTAAAAACGGCTACACTTTGTTCCAGAAGGCTCTGAGGGAATTAGCACATACATAGTCATGCTTAGACACACACTACCAATAAAAACAGGGACATGCAGTAAGTTTTTATTTTGATATCTTATATTAATGCAGAATAAGGGTTTAGAATTTGGCTGCCTTTCAGCTAAGAGCTGTTCATACTGTATTTAATCTAACACGGAAGTCTGAGCTCTACAGACTACAAAGTGAAGAAAAATGTACATTTTCCTTTAAAGTAAGTGCTGTAAGCAAAACCCCAGCCAGTTAACATTAGCGAGTGAAATTTATGCATAATTGTGTACTTTTCTAGTCTAATGACATATTTTGTTGATTTCTGTATGAAAATAAGTAACATTCAAGTTTACTTCTACAAGGAACAAATTATGATATTTCCTACTCATTTTAGTGCGCCGTTTTTATTTACTTTCTGTATTTATCACACTGGAGGGGACGTTCAATTCAGTAAATAAAAGTAAGCACACTGTCAGCTTTTTCTACAATCTCATTTCAAAGTACAGAAGTATTTTATACTGTTCCATGTCATATGTAAACTCTGGACTTTCCAAGCAAGAATTTCCTGTTGAAATGACTTTTTCTTCTTTTCCTTGTTAAAGGTGGAAAAAATGAGCAATTTAAGCACTCAAACTCTGTTATGTCTATATTTATAACATATACCTGATACCTGAAACATAAGGATGAACAACTGACTCAACATTGTCTATTTTTTAAGTTTGATGGAAAAACTAATTATATGTTTGAATAAAATGACAATTTTTTAAAGGTAACAATTAATTAGGTAAATTATTTTTGTTTTTAGAAATAAATGTTTTAGGAAGAAGCCATTACATCAAGTCTTTCAGGTAACAGAAATATTGTACATACCACAGAATTCACTGGTACTGTACGGTACATCTCATAGTCTTCAGCCCTATTCTGGTTGGATTAAATGTAAATGGGGTCCTGCGTAAATTCTTCTTTTACAGGAGCTCCTCTGTGATTTTATTGCCGCTGCCAAACTACCAAAAGCTTTCATGAATCTCAAATCAACAAATATGAATGCTTTTGAAGAGCCAATGATTTATGTGGTCTGGATAGAAGATCTTCCACTCCATATGCTATCTGGAGAGAAATATTTAGAGGAAAAAGAAACTAAAATCCATAAGAATGGTGAGATACAGAATTATTAAATAATAATACAGGCTTATTAAGGAGTGATCAATCACAGCTACAGGTACAAATGAATGTGATATGTCTGCCTGATAAACTAATCCTGAAGAGGACTATACATATCACTGCAGGTATTGACACAAGGTTCTGAACAAAAGCTCTGTAGAAAGTTTCAGTAAACACTGAAGTTCTTTAAAGGTCGTCTGAAACTCAATAATGGCAGTGAAGCTGTTACCACAGTAACTCCATACTGCATGTTCTGTCTAGTAAAGCTTTAGCGGCAGGTGTCAGTTAGTCAGAGGATTAACAGTGAGGTCTAATGGTTTACAGGCCAATCAGAGCAGGCAGCCTAATTACAGCTGAAACTAATCAATCTGATTAACCACACATCCTCTCCGCTCCTCATCCTCAGTGAGTTTCTTTTGCAAGATAGTAGCAGAAGGCCCCAGGCGGTCTGATTATTTCATGTTTGACATTATAGAAAAACATCTGACTGCAGCGACATGGGGGCTTCAAGAGTCATTCAGAGAACAAGAGCTGTCAATAGCAATCACAGCAACTGACTGAATAGGAAAGACTGAAGTTCCCTGCTGTTTTCTTGGACATGAAAGATTGCACAAAAAATCTACTTTCTTTACAACAAGGCTGAAAATGTTGTTCAGAACAGGGTGAACAGTGCTGCCTTAAGTTCTGCCAGAGTTGTAAAGGTTTAACAACATAATGTGGACAATGGTCAGACTAATTTTATATAATAAAAAATATTCATATGCTATTGGAGAATTCTGGTCTCCTGATGGTATTTATTAGAGATGCACCAAATATTTGGTAACAAATTATTTGGCTGGAAATGGCAAAAAACACACTTTCGGTGTTTGGCCATAAGTGAAAAGACCAAATTATTTATACCAAACAATGAGGTTTTTAATGACAATGTCACCTTTGTGGACATTCAGAATTGTGCTTTTCCTCACCAGTTAACAAAACACCTCTCCCCAGCACAGTTACAATTTGATGGTTAAATGGAAGAAGACAACCAACTACAACCACAACATTCACTAATCTACACTTGTTATGATGAAACCAGAATACAGCTGCTTAGCTTTGTGTTAGCCACTTAGCCCTGTGTTAGTCGCTTAGCATTGTGTTAGCCGCTCAAGTTCTGTTTAAGCCACTTAGTTCTGGTATTTATTTATCTTTCTGTCAGCTGCTTAGCTCTGTGTTAACACTAAAATCTGTTAGCCACTTAGCTTTGTATTAGTTGCTTAAGTTCTATTTAAGCCTCTTAGCTCTGTTAGCCACTTAGCTTTGTGTTAGCCACTTAGCTCTGTTAGCTGCTTATTTGAATTTATATTCAAATATTTAAAAAAATAATTAATTAAACTCATGTTATTAAATGTAATGATGCAAAACCAACTTATTAAAATACAGACATTAATTCACTAAAACATTGAAATACAAGACTATTTTTTGGGAAATTTTATAATGATTTATGAACCATGTTCAGTATGCAACCACATGTTTAATTCTGTCCAGTTTCTGCCCCAAAATTTCATTTCGTTGCATCACTAATATATATGTATTTATTTATACATTTTAAGAGGGGCAGTGTTCTGTTTTTATGAATACAGTGATTAAAATAAAATTAAACCAGTTAGTGTAAGAGAGTACTTAATGTAAAAATATCTACTAGAAAAACAATTTATTGGTGTAAACATTTTGCTGATGATACATTCAGAGATGTTGGCTTTGTCATGTCAGTGATTGACCGATTTAGGTTTTTTTGAATGGCTGATACTCATTTGTGCAGGGTGGTTGATGGCTGATATATAATTCTGATATCATGTCATGTATTTTTTGCATCTGATATAATACATCCATCTGTCCGTCCATCCATCCATCTGTCTTCTTAATTGCTTAACCGTTTATGTCAAGGTGATTCCTCTTACCCCTTCATTGGGCAATGGGAAGGGCATTACACTAATTTAACTGTGTATTATAATATAATATAATATAATTACACCTGTTGGAGCTATATCATTGTTTTACAGATGCCACACTGACAAGGCTGCCTGCACATGTACCTATAAATGTGCCAGTTTTTTAACAACGTCTTGATTTTTAAGTGACTTTATCTAGTGAACGTATCTTCTACCAAAAAGAGCTTTGGTTGTTTTAAACATTATTTCTTGAATGTATTTCCAGTCATGGTTAGATCACACTATCTACAATGTCAAAAAAATATAACAGCACTGAGACATCACAATATTCATAAGAAGAGTAGTTTAAATGTTTTGTTGAGTAAAAGGGTCAACAAAGTCAACACTACTGAAAAAATGCCATTTATAAAAGAGGAGATTATAGCTGGAGTAACAGCACACCTGTTTTTTTCCCTCCATGTGGGTACAAATGAGTAATATAGGCTAAAATGAACATGTTTGTGTAATTAAAGTGCCTCAAGATGTGCCAGTTCACACAGCCTTGGTTCTTAAAAGTAACTTCCTGGAGAAGAGGCGGGAACTGGAAGGCCGTATGAGATGAGGTGAGGTGACATCACTTGTTTGTCTCTCCATGAGAGGCATGTTTACCTTTCCTGAGTCGGCCCAGAGTGTACCCGCCCTGGAGTCGAAGGAATGCCACTCAGAGGGAGGGAGAAGAGAAGAAACTAAAGGTCTTCACTATCATCGGGGGCTGGGAGGGATGTGAAACTGAATGTATGCACAGTCACCAGTTTGTGATCTCATAACCACAGCTCAGCTAAAAATAACCCCGCTTCAATCCTCACAAACAGCACAGCCCACCTCCACCCAGGCCGGGCATGGTACTGTAAATGGGGCACAGTGGAGAATAAGAGAAGTCGGATGGGTTTTGTCAGACTATTCCTTACATTTAAGGATTAGAAATAGTCTTATTATTACAGAACAGTAAGTGCCTACAGGGTACAGTAATGGGTCAAAATTTTGTAAATGTTTAATTGATGTTCTGAGTAAAACATTTAAAACAAAAAAATTCTGCACATTTTAGATTACATTTAGTGTTTATTTATTTGCTAAATTTGACATATATAAACATACAGAATATATGTATAATATAAAAAATAAATATATAAATATTTCATGTTTAATTTTTTCTCCCTATTTGTTAAATTCAGCAAATAAAAACTGAACATTTTAAGAAAAACGCCATATTTCAGAAGCAGAGAACCAGTGACGTCACAGAAAGGTTGCCAGTTTAATCCATTAGCAAGAGTGCCCTTGAGCAAGGCATCTAACTCTCAACTGTTCCTTAATCACAGTGGGTAGGGGCTGCCCACTACTTTGGGCATGTGTGCTCACTGCCACCTAGTGTTCACTAGTGTATGTGTGTGTTTCATTGGGTTAAATAGTGAGGTCAAGTTAATCTGTTTGAAAGCACATTGGCCAATGATTGTGCAGGATGTTGATTTCCATCCATTACCTTATCCGCTTAATCCTTATCAGGGTCGTGGTTAGTCCCCTACACCCTCACAGGGCATTACAGACTATACCAACTAAGGCCAGGACAGGCCAGGATGTTGATTTATTTTCACTTGATATATAAACATAAATAGTTATTTGCTCAATGCCAGAGAAAAGTAATAAGATTACCATCTTAAAAAAACCATCAATGACTCTGTAAAGAAGCATTTCTGCAAATGAGACATGTGAACATAAAAGTTCTAAGGTTAGAAAGGTCATGCTGCTTGCCATCGACAGCCGGGGCCCAAGAGAGCAAAACTGGCTGTGTTCTCTCTGGGTGGGTAGATGGTGCTCTCTCCCATCACTACTACCATGCAATGTCCGTAGGCTCAGGTGTCTGCCAGCTGATCCATCAGAGCTGGGGATGCTGTGCTTTCCTCTGAGTGTGTTGGCTGCCCAGTGATGATCGGCAGCAGTTGGAAAAGAGGTGGTGGCTGACTTCACATACATCAGAGGAGGCCTGTGCTAGTCTTCACCCTTCTAGAGTCAGAGACTTTACAAGTGATTGGGAGAGTCCTAGAGGATGGGTGGGTCAACTGACATATAATTGGGTCAAAATTTTAAATAGAAAAAAAGAAAAGAAAAAATATTAACTGGTATAGAAGCTTCAAATTATTTACTACATTAGGTTCTTCACTCTCACACATCTCTCTTTCAAACATGGTCCTTTAGGTTCTCCTATCGCTTTTCTCCTAAACCCTTAGTAGCACCTTTTCTTTTCCAGAGTGCACTTGTGCAGAGGCAGGTGTAGAGCTCTATGAGACTGTAGGGAAAACTGCATCCTTGTAGGTGTGGAGTAACTTAATATTTAGATCTTGCCATTTGTTTCTGCAAACACTGCAAAACTGAAGTAACAACTGGCAAAAGTACAGAGCTTGGGAATAATATCAAATCACATACATTTATCTCCTTATTGTGATGTCAGCAGCTTTTCAGTATTTCCAACATGCTTTTAATAACATTTTCTGCAAACCGTTGATGGGTAGTACATGTGAGAAGTATGTAAGTGTGTGTGTGTGTGTGTATATGCATCTGTAGACACTCACAGATCTCCATGTACTAGTCCATAGACATCATGAATGTTCCAGCCATAACCTCCGAGCAGAACAATGACGAGGATAATGATGACCAGGGCAGGAAGTCCCCAGCTCAGCAGGAAGTACAGCAGATAGCGTCTCTCTGTGTGCTCGTCATTCATCACCAGCGTCTGCCAGAAGTTCACGGCCTGCAGAGAACATACAAGAACTGTGAGATTACGAGAAACAGGAACACTAATATTAGCACTGCTGAGCGTTCAAAACATCAAAACATTTGATTTGTTGAGGATCATTATTCACCACTAAAAGTCCTGCATATAAATCTCAGTAACAGCACTTTTAGAAACAAGAACTTCATATAAATGCTTCTTATAGTCAATGATCAGTCTCCTACTCTCTAAACTCCATTCCTTCTTTTCTAAAATGAAATGAGAGGTTATGATTTTGTGTTGCATATTGATGAGGAATCCTTTTTGGATTTTGAGCTTCCAGTGTCAACCAGAGGAGTATAGGTCCCCCTCTCTGAGACTTGGTTCCTCTCAAAGTTTCTTGCTCTTAGGGAGTTTTCCCTGCCACTGTTGCCTTTGGCTTACTCATGGAGAGCTTGGACCCAAGTTCTTTCTATTCTTGTAAAGCTGATTTTCTGTAAAGCTGCTTAGTGACAACACTAGTTTGTAAAAAACCCTAAAAAATACAATTTGATTGATTGATTAACTGGTCCTTGTTTAAAATGCAAGACTTTTAGGTTTCACATTTGCAAAATGACAATTTTTAACTGGGCTTGGCTTGACTTGACCTGGGTTTCCTTTATAATGGAATCAGGAGTTATGTTATGTACAGGGGTTAGACAATGAAAGTGAAACACCTGTCATTTTAGTGTGGGAGGTTTCATGGCTAAATTGGACCAGTCTGGTGGCCAATCCTGTAGTGACCTGGCCACTATCCTGCAAGAAGAATGGTTTAAAATCCCTCTGACCACTGTGCAGGACTTGTATATGTCATTCCCAAGATGAATTAATGCTGTATTGGCCACAAACGGAGGCCCTACACCCTACTAATAAATTATTGTGGTCTAAAACCAGGTGTTTCAGTTTCATTGTCTAACCACTGTACAGTACTAATGCACAGAATTATGACCAGCTACAAAGTAGTGGGATTAACCATGATTGGCTCAGAATGTTCACTCAGTGGTGATCCCTTTGTTCATTATAGAGGTTAAGTGGTCCACTGTGGCCTGTAGATTGCATTTGTACCACTCATTGGAGTCGTTGTTCTCCTCTGGCATCAATGGCATGCTTCTGGGAGCCATGCAATATACAATACGTCTGTTCTCAATACACCTTCACTACAGCAGCTCTAGAACATATCACAAAGTGATACCCTTCACCTGGCACATATCATGCCATTTTGGACATCACTCAAATCACGTCCTTTAACCATGATGATGGCTTTACACCCTGCTACAACTGACTGGTGTGCTCACTTGTTTATATATGCAGCAAACCCTGTCACATGACGTCTGTGATGTCTCAAGCCGAGTTCAATCCAAATCATGAGCTCGGTCGTAATATTATATGATTCACTTTATTCATGAATACATTCATTTAATAAAGTTGAAATACGGCATCACTAAGGTCAAGTGTGACATTATAAACCCATCCAACCTCCCCATGATGCTGAATCTTCCTTAGCTGTTACATGACTTTAAGTAGTGAAGTTCTTACACAGGCAGATGTTATATAAATGGAAGATCCAGCAGAACTCTCTGAGCTTACACTTTTATGCATTTCCATTAAGAGCTCCATAAATGGATTAGTTGCAGCACCATTATGCTGTGCTGGTCTTTGGATGAAATTGAGAGAGCAGCAGGTTATTATG
Source organism: Crenuchus spilurus (assembly GCA_036984385.1). Taxonomy (NCBI): domain Eukaryota; kingdom Metazoa; phylum Chordata; class Actinopteri; order Characiformes; family Crenuchidae; genus Crenuchus; species Crenuchus spilurus. Next base: position 64,737 of record BRDA01011958.1, read on the forward strand.
TAATGATGTGAAAGTCTGAATTAACATTGGCTCAGTGAGAGCTAGATGAAGCCTGGAATACTTGATGCATTTCCTTGGGTATTTCTTCCAACTGGCACCTTGCCATGACCCTCCTGCCTTTCAGCTATGTCCGGCAGGAGGCTTCTACTGCCTAGCCATTCATTAGGAAAAGAGAGGCCTCGCTAATCAATGGCTTCATTGATTGGTCTGTAAAGTAGCGAATGTACTTGATGTTGATCTTCACTTGTAGGGAGAACGTCCCAGATGTTTACACTGATAATACATACACATTAAAAAATGTATACTAAGGCTCAAAAGTTTAGAGTCATGCAGAATTTTCTCTGAAAACACTTTTTCATAAGATGATTCTCTGAACAGTGAAATTTCTGAGCATGAAACCATTAAAATCTTCACAAATGAGCCGTTTTACTCAAATAAGAACTTTAATACACTGTAATTAGGCTTTGATGTTATTTGATTCACTTAAAAATTCATTCTTATACGCTAACCGCTCAAAAGTTTGGGGTCACCCATTAAATTGAACATTCTAGCTGGAGACTATAAAATCTACAAATACTGATGCTCCAGATACTGAAATGTTCTATAGAAGAGTGAGGTAGGACAGTGTCACTACATTTCAGCTTGGCACCGAGCTTACAGGCTTTAATACAGCTGTACAGAAATCCACTGATCTACATAACAGCACATGTATGCTGAACTGATACATGTCAAATGTAAGAAAGTTTATAGCTTTCTTTTTAAACATTGCAACTTATTTTTCTACCTAATGAACAGAACGACATCTTAAAGTACCCATATCTAACATTTTCCTTTTATTTTTTCTATTTATTTCCCCTCTGAGACCCTCTTATAGAATATAAAAACAGTTTTCATTTTCATTTTCGAGCCTCTCTGCATCCCTTAGAGTTAAACAGTTTTTGTTACTGTACATTTAAGACTAATGACCTCTGTTGAGCTGTATTGTGCTGCATTAAAAAGTAGACCAGACTTCCATTGAACACACAGAGAGCATTTAAACCATCCATGCAGTCAAACACACATACACACTAGTGAACATACTACGGTCATTGAGCACTCATGCTTTAAGTGGTAGGCAGTCTCTAGTGCCTGGGGAGCAGTTGGGGTTTAGGTGTATGATTCAGTTCTGCCAGGGGATTGAACCAGCAACTTTCCAGTCACAAGATCCAGTCTCTAAGCACCAGGCCACCTCTTCCCAACTTCCAACATAAATGGGCGGAGCTAAAGTGTATGTAGACATGTTCCTCATGAATAGAGCTTTGCTTGCATTGAAATGTTAATTTACTATGATATGGGACCTTTAACAGCCCAGTTAGGGATAAAAATAGCAAATTAGCATGTTGTTATAGACAGAATTTTACTTGATATGATTTTTTTTACATTCATATATATGGCAATTGTAAATAAAAACACATTTTATCAAAGTTTTAGCTCCTTGGTTTAAATTTTCATACAAGCCAGGCCCTATAAAGCACTGTTTCACTTCACATGTCCATCTGAAAGACAGAATGGCTATGAATGAAAGAAACAAGCAGGGTTAAGACAGAGAAAGGGCTAAGAGATTAGCACATACAAAGTCAGTGAGAAAGAAGAGTTATAACTACGTACAAATCTAACTTAAGGCTGGGTCATTCATTCTGATATGATTTGCCAGCTGTGATTAGGAGAGGAGAGGCACACGTCCAACACGCTTTGTTTAAGGATTCAAATACTTTCCAGTCTAAATCACAGTTTACCTTTCTGATTATAAACTCAATTAGTTCCATGTGTATTTCTGCACACACACATTTCAACTGGGGACGCAGTGATCATGAGTTTATAAGCCAATCTGATGCCAATTTCTTTACAGCTGAATTGACCAACGGCTATAATCCAACCATCCATTATCTTATTTGCTTATTCCAGATCAGGGCTAGTCCCTTACCCCCTCACCAGGTGCAGGGCATTACAGACTATCCAAGCCAAGGACAGGGTGCCAATCCATCGCTGGGTACACACACACACACACATACACACACACACACACACACACTGAGTAAAATTAAACCTAAACTTAACCTTAGCAACCAAAAGGTCAATGCTTCTGCTCTTTATATTTTTTTATTTATAATGAATATGATACATTTTTGTTTTGTGGACCAGAAAACATGTCCCCACTTTGGCAGATCTGACATTCCTATCATTATGAGGACTTTCATTTCCAACCAGGCCCAAACACACACATACAATTTACTGTACCCAATTCATCTGACATCCACGTTTTTGGACTGAGGGAGGAAACTGGTGACAATGGAGGAAACCCACACAGACACAGGGATAACACTGAATCTCCACCAATGGCTATAATACCGAGCTGAACGAACACTTGAAATACACAAGTTGAGCTGTAAACCTGATTTCAAATTCTTTAAAATGATAAATCAGCTGCCTATTTAAATAACTTGAATCAAATCAAGTGCTACATTCAAAGTAAGAAGTGACTGGTGACTTAGTACAAAGACACATATGCAGGACTGCAAAGACGTCATAAAAATCTGCCAACATATAAAAACTTACATTTTATACTCAACCAGCTTTGTCAGACCTTTAGAACAGAATGTGAAATATGCTGATAAACGTACTACAAGTTTGACCTCAAACAACCTTATATCATAACTAGTTGACTGGCTTTCTCCATATAGCTCCTTCAGTAATCTTTCAGTCTTCACTGTAATAAACATCAGATGCCAGGGGAGATTATTTCCCTACATTAACAAGCTCCCCCATTCACTTTGTTCAACGTCATTGAGAAAAACATCAGCTTATCCCTTAAGTGAGGAAAACAGCCTTTGATTCTGAGAGCTTAAGGTCACATTGGGTTATGGGCGTACCTCTCGGGCCTGTACTCGGCCCAATTCCGCCTCAAACTCAACAAGAAAAACAACCAAAAGGCCTTAATGTTTGCATCTGTGTTCTTTTTACAGGATTATGATCAGTGTTCTCAAACTTACACTGAGCGTGTTCACACTAAATCCTGTTGCTTTGGGAGCCCTGAGAGAACAAGCTGACCTTCCTAACTTGGGGTGAGGTTACATTCAAGGCCATACGTAGCAAGTTTTAGAACTTTTGAGGGGCGGTGAAGAAGGGATTAGCTCAGAAATGAGAAGGGCGAGAGCAGGATGAGAGCTGGCGGAGGATTTGTGGGAGAGATCTCGGAACAGTGGCAGGCGAGCACGTTAAAGCGTCTCCCCCTGCAAGCCGTGCAAGCAGAACTACACGTAGCTGGAGCAAGTCGTGCATGAGATTACGTAAAAAAACACGTGTTTTATAAGTAGGACAGGGATGAATGAAGGCTATTTCTGTTTCAAATTGGTGCCTATCTGAGCTGAGTGTGGAGTTGCTAAGTTGGCCAGGCCAAGAATAATTTCTAAAGCACTAAACACTGGCTAAGCTGCAACGCCTCTGAATTTGTTTGACTGCCAGTGGTTCCATGAAACTCTGATCATTCTGATTTCCTAATCAGATTTATAAATACAGTTCAAAGATAGGGACTAAATCCAAAAATGGGTCTGTTTTTTTATCTCCCTTTGTGCTCATAACATTTAAATACAACTTAGTCTCAATACAATACTTACACCAGATGACATTACACTGCTAGTATGTTAACTGTTTCTATAAAAAGTTTGACACCGGTTTGATAGGCACTGCTTTTAAAATAGTCTTTAAAATGACCCTCTGAACTTGTGCTAACTTTATAGATAGTTACATAGCCATTAATGACAAAGTTGCATTTTTGATTGTTTTACATGAACTTAAAAGGTCAGTTTCCCTTTACATTGTGCCAAAATTAATAAATGGATGAATAGCAATAGTCAAAAATGACCTCTAATCTGAAACACGCTGAGGTTTTTCCTTCTCCTGTAAAGTTACTATGTTGGAGTTGAAGGACTTTGTTTACATTTTGACAGTGACATCAAGTAAAGCCATGGCAGCGGATCACATTTTGTAGTAAGTAACAATGTTGTCTCCAGTGTATGTTACACTACAGTGTAGATAAGCAAGTGACACTATAACAATAAGAGTCCTTGGGATAGACTCATAGATCCAGTGTAAAACTAACTACAGAAGCAAATTTTGGTAAAGCATGACTTACAATTGTGTTTTTTGCAATCATGTGTTTTCTGCACATTGTTTTACTCTTTCATTATGGACTGCATACAATATTACATTTCTGTGCATCACACCCACCTGTATGAGCATCCAGCTGAACTGGCTGAGGTGAAAGTAGTGGAAGAAAAGTCCCAGGGTAGCACAGCTGTCCTGTGAGAACATCCTTCCTCTGAATGCTGACACCAGGTAGCAAATCTGAAACACACAGCAGAGGTGGCATCAGCTGTAGTCCAAGTACAGTTCAAGCCTTAAAAAAGTGCACAGGCCTTCATGTCTAGAAAAATGAACACCATGATATTCAGCCTCTCATAACCCTCAGGACATGACTCAGTGATTTACAACTGTATATTTTTCATGCATTTTTAAAGGCCTTGAGACCATGAGCCCAAGAGTGGAGACCAGAATTCAACAGGACTGGACAGCCTGACCTGCCTACTGTGTCTGTACACGTGTGTGGGTGTGTTTGGACCACTACACTCCTTGGTTCTTTGGTTCTTCAAGATTTCCTTTGTAATCATGAAGAAGCAAAGAACCATTTGATGGATAAAGTGAAACAGTGCTTTGAAAATGGTTCCGCATAGCACCAAAAAGGGTTTTAAGAACAGTACACTGTAAAACATTACTGTAAAAGTACAGTAAGACAGTTGTTTGGTAAAACAGCAAGGCTTTATTCACAGTATTACTGTATACTGACAACATATGACACCAGTAAAGCATTTTAAAGTACAGTACTGTATTTTCTCAAAGACCTCTTCAGCCCTGCACAAGGTCAAGTGCCCCTGCTGTCAGTGCTCAGCATTACTCTTTCAGGGTTAATAAGGTAAGCTGTCTCAGTAAAATAAATAGTTATTTTGTTGTGGGTGGAGTTTTGAATTGATTAACAGCTGTCCAATTACAAACTTTAAATAAACTACAGCAACACTGTGCCGTCAGTCATAGACGGGGATGAGCAGGTCAGTAGTTCATGTAAATTGCAAAGCCTGAAGGTAGCACGTGTTCCTCCATTTTGTTATTTGTGGTTTAAGTGTAAGTAGACTTTATTTGGGATTATTCTGGGAAGTTTAAAAAGGGGTTTTGTGTAGATGTGAAGATTAGCTGCAGAGATGACTTGGCTGTGTAATTTGGAGTTGTTCAAGATCTGTTTTGCTCATAAGTTTTCTTGTTAATTCAATGCAGTTAAACATCTCAGGTGGAGAAACAAAAAGCTTCCTAGTGGCCAAAGAACAAAGCTTGTAGAATGATCAGCAAGACGATGTAATATACATTATTATGCTGTTAAATTACAACAGAGACACTGTAAAGTAACAGTAACAAGGTTACAAAATTACTATAAAAACAGTTATTTGACTGTGACATACTGTTATTCTATATACAGTAAAATAACAGTAGATGTACTGTAAAATAACAGTAAAATGTTGGCTAATTTACATTGCTTTTTACAGTGTAGATCAGAAGAATAAATTCACCAGACAGAGAACCAATTAGGCCTGCAAATGCTTATGTGCCTTATGGTTGTATACAGAACCACTTATTCTACTAAATAATCATCTTTAATTGTATTCATGCAGTGTAGTTCTCTCCAGATTGGTGTATTAACCTGAACTAGTCCAGTGAACGTAGTCTTGTTTTGCAGAAACATTTGTGTCACTGTTTTAACACATTACTTTAAAATGTAATGAATGGATTCTAAAGGTTTTAACAGGCAAACATACATAACAATGCAACAACAAAGCTCCAGTTAAACATTCAAAACTTGGCTAACAAGATTCAAGTGATTAAGAGGTCAGACCCTAAGGATAAAAAAGCTACAAAAGCAGCTGAAAATACCGCACAGACCCTATTCCATCGCTCAGTGAACTTCTGGGACATTGGCTTGTGCCAGCAGTGCCAGGCATCTGTTCTTACATAACAAAGCATACTTAGCAGAAGCAGAGAGAGAGAGAGCAAAAGACAACAAGGAAAGATCTCAGGAGACTCCTCAAATTAAAACTCAGAGCAGCTGGGTCAATGAACAAGGAGCAACCATAATTTTTTATTCATTACTTTTATGCTTACATCATTAATTATTATAAAAATAATTATAATGGCTTTATTAATTCACCCTGTAGGCACCATCATGTTGTAACAATGTTGTCTATGCTCAGCTTTGATAGAATGTGGTGAAAAGATTACATGCCTGCTGGGCATTATTGGGCTCATGCTAGGTTGTGTATGCAGAATATAGAGAGTATGGAAAAAAGTATTGGACACCTACTCATTCACAGTTTCTTCCGAAATCAAAGGTATTAAAAAGAGTTTGTCCTGCTTTTGTTCAAGTAACTGCTTTCTACTAGATTGTGCAGCATTGCTGTGTTTAGCTGAAACAGTGTAATGGTCAGTGAAGGGGCAGGGGACTGACTGTGACCCTGATCAGGATTAAGTGGAAGATAATCGATGGATGGATTTGTTGCTGTTCCATCAGTTTGAACGCTTTAACAATCTGATCTCATCCACTTAGAAAATGAAAATAGCTGTGCAGGTTAAATGCCTCAGCAATTTATCATCTCTAACAGAAAAAATATAACAAACCAACCGATTGTAATGCCTCTGATCAATGTGAGCATTGCTAAACAGTTTCTCCTGCAGCTCGCTCACTCTGCAGCATTATGCACCTGTTTTGCTGACTCAGGTGATGAAGTCTGAACTATGACAGTGCAGTTTTTAGCTGCTGCATTTAAAGTGCTGTGATGTTGCCCAGTGAGACGACCTTGTGTTTCGCCGACAGATTTTGCTATGACTCACACAGTTCCTCTCTGGTGGGGACTCTTCCAGGCTTGAATGGGGACGGCACAGAGGCACACCTGCCAAACTGGCAGCTTGCTGGGTGATAGATGACTGGCTACAGATGGATCTGTCAAGCATTGAGTGGATTTACTGCTCTGTTCATAATAGCATCACAGCATTATCATCTTCCATTACCATCAGCAATGCTACAGTGATGCTAATTAGATTAGATTCAACTTTTTGCAAATGTGATTGCATACAACAGAATTGAACCCATCTATGCAGTGAAACACACACATACGCACACGCGTGAACACACTAGATTGTGAAAACATGTGCCCGAAGAGGTGGGCAGTCCTATCCATGGCGCCCAGAGAGTCGTTGGGGGTTAGGTGCATTTCACAAGGACACTTCAGTCATGACCTGCTCGAGGATTGAACTTGCGACCTTCCGGATCCCTAACCACCAGGCCACGGCTGCCCCCATTGCAGGCCTAGCACAGCAACAGTTTTATTCAGTCTATGGTTCAAAGTCATGTTTAGGATAGGTCATATGATGCAAATTTATAAATACTTCATAAATACTCTGACTCCTCAAAACTTCAGGAGCAATCAGCAGTCATGGGCTCCTGTAAGTGCCTGTATAGTGTCATTTTCTACTGTCAGTTCATAATGTAGTTAAGAAATGGCACTTATCAGGAATGGTAGAGGTCTTCCAATGAAGTGTGGAAGAAAACTGGGTCCCATGAGAACTACTTGAAAAGCAAATCCAACCCCCCGACTCTGGAGTGGTATTGCACTATTGTAATCTGTAGTAACACCTGTGCAAATGTGACCTTCAAGGAAGAGTCTTCAAAAGAAAACCTTTCCTGTGTCCTCACCACAAAATTCAGCATCAAACATTTAGAAAGGAACATCTAACAAGCCTGATGCATTTTGGAAAAAAAAAATTTGTGGACTTATGAAGTTAAAATACAGTTAAAATGTAGATTTTATGCCGCAATGAGCAAATGTTTGGAGAAAAAAAAAATGTGGAGAATGTCATTAATAGAACACTTACCCAACTGTTAAGCATGGTGGTGGATCAATCATACATTGGATTTACAGCCAGTAGTATGATGGATCATTTTATGGTAGAGGGAAGAACGGATTCAATAAAAGCCCAGTGAAAGCATCACACCACCTTTAAAGATATAAAGAGGATGACTTCTACATCAGGATAGTGATCCTAAACACACCTCAAACCACAACTGATTAGAGCAGCAAGCTGCAGGATTTACCTGGTTTTTAAACACACTAACCATAGAAGTCCCTCAATGGCAGCATCATCAAAACTCTGTAGACAGACCTCATTAGAGCAGTGTATACAAGATGGCCCAAGAATCTTACAGAACTGGTTCCTTTTAGAATGAATGTGTAAAAAGTAAAATAAATGTGTCACGTTACACAGAATACAGTAAAGCTATGTTTTAGACCAGGGGTTCTCAACTGGTCTTAGCCCGGGACCCACATTTCCTCATGGTCATTAAGTCACGACCCACTTTTATATAATACAACACAAACAAATGTATTTTTAAAAAATAGCCTTGAGATTTTGGGGGGACACGACCGGCGGGGCGGGGTGCTGGAACATAAATTAATATTATGAATTACAGGGGTTGGACAATGAAACTGAAACACCTGGTTTTAGACCACAATAATTTATTAGTATGCTGTAGGGCCTCCTTTTGTGGCCAATACAGCGTCAGTTCGTCTTGGGAATGACATATACAAGTCCTGCACAGTGGTCAGAGGGATTTTAAGCCATTCTTCTTGCAGGATAGTGGTCAGGTCACTACGTAATGCTGGTGGAGGAAAACGTTTCCTGACTCGCTCCTCCAAAACACCACAAAGTGGCTCAATAATATTTAGACACAAAGACTTGCTGTCTTGGTCACAGATGCACCAGCAAGACGTGCACCAACAATTTGTCCTCTTTTGAACTCTGGTATGTCACCCATAATGTTGTGCATTGCAATATTTTGAGCAAAACTGTGCTCTTACCTGCTAATTGAACCTTCACACTCTGCTCTTACTGGTGCAAAGTGCAATTAATGAATACTGGCCACCAGACTGGTCCAGTTTAGCCATGAAACCTCCCACACTAAAATGACAGGTGTTTCACTTTCATTGTCTAACCCCTGTATATTCATATTATTAAACTAACTAATAACTATTATTATTATTATTATTACAATACATTACTTACAAATTATGATGTATATTTTACTTGTTACTATTAATAATATATTAATAATAACTATTAAGTGTGAATAATAAAATTATAAAATGTATATCTATCATTAAATATATATTAATATATTATTACATATTATTAAATATTTATTTAATAATATTATAACTTGTATTTATTTAAATACAATATAACGTTAAAAGCATGTAGCATAAAATTATCACCCAAACCTTTTCAGTCAACTTCACTCCAATGCATTACCACCAATTTTACACTTATGTTTGGACTGTATGGTCAACAGACCTCACTTACATAAAATTATACCTCATTTCTAAGTAAAAACAAGCAGAATTTTTTTATTATTTTGAAAATAGTTCAACTTAGAGGCATGTAAATGGATGGCTTATCACAGACTGGTAGCCGCATGCACACAGACACAGATTCAAATGTTAAACGCTGTTTGAAGTGACAGTGGGGACAGCCAATCACACGTTAGCAAGAAACAGGAGAGCCAATCGATGAGCTTGTGCGCAGTCTAAAGTTACAGGCTTCAGATTGAGCGGCTTGTATTTCTGCTGGGTCCTAATATGCTCGACTCATCTCCTTTTAATACAGCGTAACATTGTTTTTTGGAAGGTAAAAACTACAGGAGACCAAAAATGCCATTTTTAAAAAGCAAAAGCGATATGTCCCGTCCCACCCCCAAATTACGTCTGTGCCTTCAGCTCATGAATCCTCTTTTTAAAAAGCTCTACCTGCTTGGCTTTACATACATGTTTTGTTTGTAAATGTCGCATTACTTTAGATGTTTTCATGCCCACACTGAGGTTTCTGTCCGTGTTTGTCCTCAATGAACGAAAATTCACATTTCAAATGCTCCGGGTTATATTTGCGTTTTGCCATCTTGCCTTTGAACATCATCACAAATTTAAAGAGAAGGGTAACGGGCAAACAAATGGTAGTTACCATGGAATCAAGTATGCTGCGCACGTCTGACGTGTGCCTCTCTGTCTTTATGTTCAAGATAAACGATGAGTACATCATCAGATAAGCTTTAAATTTTTTTTATTTTTAATTGTTTTACAATTAAATTAATTTTTTTTTACAAATTGTCCGCAACCTACCCAGAACGTGTCCGCGACCCACTTTTGGGTCCCGACCCACCAGTTGAAAATCGCTGTTTTAGACTATTTTAGCTACTGTGTGTAATAAATTAATTTTCATATAATACATTAATATAATAAACAGCAGTTGCTCAAATCTGCTTTTTTGCTCAGATCACATTTAACTATCTTGACGGTTCACATTCACAAATGTAAGTGAGCTGTATCTGTCTGTAATGTGAATTAATTTGTCCCTGAAACAGCTTGCATGCGCACAATGATACGTGTATATATATCACCATCACCAACAAAAAGCGTCACATTTGTGCAGGTTGCCAGGTTTGCAAAAGTACAGTCACAGGGTAAACTTCAGAGTTGGCGGTTTGCAGGTTTTCTGCACTAAATAAAAGAAGGAGATGAATGACAAAGGAAGATTGGAAGAAGATTTACGTTTTAAAGTTCATTGAAATGTATGTGTCACTTTACATTGTTTCCATTTGTGTAGTGTGACCTAACAAAATTGGTAGGAGGTTTGGGGAATCTGGCAAGCCTGTATTTGTAAGAGACTGATTTTAGTAAAACAGACGTGTTAGTAGCTGATGTGTGATGGTGTTTTGTTCAGGAGGACAGTAAGCAGGTGCTGGACTGTACATGATCAGGTGAAGAAGGTGAATAAATGCCAGCTGGCTGCTTTTACAGCTACGTCAGTAAGCGAGAGATGCCAAGGCTGCCTCACCCACTACATGCATGCGTACAAGCAAAAAGACATGAAATCTGATCTGACGGTCACATTCAAGTCACATGTCCATGGATCGGATACGCATCTGATCTAGAACCACATATGAAAGTGACTCAAATCTGATGTGAAAAGATGGGATTTGACAAGTCCACACAGCCCTGAAAACATCAGATCTGAGCCACATCAACAGATTTTGTACTGCTTATATCTCAGATGCTCTATTATCAAACATAATTTAAAAGCACTCTTTGTCATTTTAAAAACACTAATTTTGTTATGAGTTGATGAGTAACTACTGATGTACTTTTCCATGCCTGGCTTCACTGGTACATTACCAACAGGTATAATGTTACACAAACTAAAAGTCTGCTGGGTAAAGCAGCCTTTCATGGTCACTTGTAAAGACACAAACAAGACACAGTCATAACAAGTAATGGAATCAATTGTGCTTTTGGTTCTACAATGTAGAGACACACCCATCAACTCATGAGCTAACACAGTACCTACAGAGCACAGGGTTATACAAGTAGCAGTGACATTGACAGGTATGTCACACCAGGTCACCTCCCGATATGAATAATGTAATAACAACGTCATGCTAGTCATACCTCAAACAAGAGATAAAGACATTATTATACGAGACATGGTGCTGGGAATGATGTTGTTTTCCAAAAATGGCCTCTGGGCATCGTTAGCTGTCCAATAGGAGCACTGTACACATACTGCGAGAGATTATACCTCAGTTATAACAGTCAACAAAACTTCTGTGAAGCCTGGCAACAGGACATTACTGGACACCCTAATAAAGAAAAAGACCAGTTATTACTTTAGGTTCCTGTGAGGTCATGCAATCCCAATTCACATTGCATTATTGTCATTTTATTGTAACTACTTAAACTGTGAAGCTTGACAGAGGTCACAGAATATTTGATAAAAATGACTTCATAGACTTTTGAGGGTCAAGATTAAATCTAGGTTTCTCATGCCACAATCTGCACAGGCCGGACGGCCAGGAAATACAAAGCGCTAGTGTAGAAAAGAACTGGGTTATAAACTGTAACATTGTGACCTTTCCAAAGCAAACAAAAGAGTATTCCTGTAGACTGATTAGTGAGGCACACTCTGCTAAAGGCTTTGTTATTTTAGCCTGTGCTGGTAGACTCTACAAGGGCCAAACAACAAAACGTAATTTTGTTAAAAAATGACCTGTATTTGGTGTTCATTATTGAATTCAAAAAGGTAAACTGTCATATTTCCTTTTCCTTACATGAGAAGTGACATTTTATGTATTATTGTTGATCAGTTTGACTTACAGCTCATGAAAATCAGTTTGCTTGAAATGTCACTTTACACATAATGAATGTACATGATATGACTTTGAATTAAATTATTATATTTAAAAACTATTTTCTCATTTTTGCACTAGTACTCTGGTCATTAAGGTCATCACTCCCAAAACAAATGATCACCTTAATGACCAGAGGGCACAGCTGTCAAGCCTTAATTGAAGCTGATTGCAGGGTTTAGCCAAAAGAAATCCTGGAGACGACCTGTAGAGCAAAGAAAAAATACCGGAGTATTGTATATCAAACATATACTGGTGAGTGACTCCATCTGAATGAGCCCTGTCAATGCCCAGGAAAAATTAAGCATGTAAAGAAGCAGATTAAGAAGTAGTCATGTGATCATGCACCTCTGAATGGAGGATAAGTTCACTTACTGTGGCAGGAACACAAGCGCCTGTAAGTTATTATGCTTTTTTTCCCCTCCCCAATGTGATTTGGTAGCCAACTGACCCACCCACTTCTTGACTCTCCCCATTACTTGCAATGTGGGAGAGTACAGACTAGCAAGTCAAGCTCCGCCTTTTTTTAACTGCTGCCAATACATTGCTAGGAGGAAAGCGCATGATCCCAAATTCTGATGGATTGTGTGGTAGATGCATGAGCCAGCCGATATTACTTGTAGTGTTGGGCAGACAGCACCCAGAGATAGCACAGCCAATTTTGCTCTCTCGGGCCTTGGTGACTAATGGCAAGCAGCATGATCGGGATTTGAACTCGCAATCCTCAGATCATAGTGACGGTGCCTTAGTCCACTGAGCCACTCGGCTGCATTTTAAAAATAAATGTTATGCTCCACATTAAATGATGTAGCAGCTACATTCCAGCACCAGTACACATCTGATACCGCAGTATCATTTTGCGTAAGAAGCCAAAATCTGCCGTGTATGTGAGGAATGTCCAACTCTGAAGTCTCTACAGACCATGCTGACTCAATCTTTTCACCCAAATTTCACCCAAAGGCAAAGAATGACAGCAACAAGCTGTTGGTCTTTCATGTAAATGTTAGGTAACGAGGGTGGTGTTTAGTCATTTTTCACCATAATCAGCACAACTCTGATGGGAACTGTGAGAAACCCAGTCATTTTATAATCTGCCACAAGGCGTTTAGTGTACCCAAGACTTAAAACGCAAAGCCCAAATTAAAGGTACCAAAAAAAGTTCTTGTCATTCCTAATGATTAAAGTAAAAATGCTTTATAGGTGGAATAGTGAACTTCATGTTTGTAGAATGATAAGCATACAGCGAGGTTTGGAATATGTAGGCGGTTGGGAGGTGGGAGGAAAGGATGGCAGGGGTGTCCTGGACCCCGAACGATGACCAGGTGGTTTACTGGGAAGTGTGATTCCACGCAGTGGTGAGCTGGCTAGGTCAAATAGCAGCAGGGCCAAGAGCTCAGTGTGAGTTAGGCAGCAAAGGCCTGGTGTAATCACAGCCACACAAACATACACACTAACCAACTGCCTCAGGTGCACTGAAGGTCTCTAAATGTCACAGTTTGCATGTCACTTACTGTTTGTGACCTACATTTCTGCAGGACAGAGTACAAAGGTACAAGTAATTATTTACTCTTTTTTTAACTCAATACAAGCTCTAGGGCCTGACCCATATATTATATGGTTATACAGATTTATTGATATTGGTGAAAATGTTGCCAAAGAAACATTGTTAATCATAAGTCTTTTGTTTTTCATTGTAATGTACACATTACTGTAATATACTGAAGAGCCAAAACATTATGACCACCCACAGATAATATCACTGAGTGATACAAACCGGATTCCAAAAAGGTTGGGACACTAAACAAATTGTGAATAAAAACTGAATGCAATGATGTGGAGGTGCCAACATCAAATATTTTATTCAGAATAGAACACAAATCACAGATCAAAAGTTTAAACTGATAGAATGTATCATTTTAAGGGAAAAAATATGTTGTTTGTTGGGACAAGGCCATTTTTACCACTATGTGGCATCCCCCCTTCTTCTTACAACACTCAACAGACGTCTGGGGACAGAGGAGACCAGTTTCTCAA
>BRDA01011958.1:79240-94530 GCA_036984385.1 Crenuchus spilurus
GGACAATAGGCAAGCAGCTTGTTGAGAAGGCAACAACTGTTGGCACAATTATTAGAAACTGGAAGAAACACAACATGACTGTCTGGGGCTCCATGCAAGATCTCACTTCATGAGGTAAGGATGATTCTGAGAAAGGTCAGGAGTCAGCCCCGAACTATACAGGAGGACTTGATCAAAGACCTGAAGAGAGCTGGGACCACAGTCTCAAAGAGAACCACTAGTAACACACTATGCCATCATTGTTCAAAATCATGCAGGGCATTCAAGGTCCCCCTGCTCATGCCAGCACATATACAGGCTCATTTCAAGTTCGCCAATGACCAGAGGAGGCCACGGAGAAGGTCATGTGGTCAGATGAGACCAAAATAGAGCTTTTTGGTACTCAAGTTCACTCGCCATGTTTGGAGGAAAAAGAATGCTGAGTTGCATCCCAAGAACATCATACCTACTGTTAAACATGGGGGTGGAAACATCTTGTTTTGGGGCTGTTTTTCTGCAAAGAGGACAGCATGACTGATTCATGTTAAGGGAAGAATGAACGGGGTCATGTATCGTGACATTGTAAGCCATAACCTCCTTCCATCTGTAAGAGCATTGAACATGAAACGTGGCTGGGCCTTCTAAGCATGAAAATTATCCCAAATACACTGCTCGTGCAGTGAAGGAGTGGCTCCGTAAAGGTCCTGGGGTGGCTTAGACGATTTGTTGAGGGAGCTGAAAGTTAGTGTAGCCCAGCAACAGCCCCAAAACATCACTGCTGTAGAGGAGATTTGCATGGAGGAATGAGCCAAAATACCAGCTACAGTGTGTGCAAACCTGGTGAAGACTTACAGGAAACATTTAACCGCTGTCATTGCCATGTTACAAAGTATTGAGGTGAACTTTTGTTTTTGACCAAATACTTATTTTCCACCATAATTTACAAATTAATTCTTTAAAAATCCTACAATTCCATTTTTTTCATTTGTCTCTCATAGTTGAAGTGTACCTATGCTGAAAATTACAGACCTCTCTCATGTTTCTAAGTAGGAGAACTTGCACAATCAGTGGCTGACCAAATACTTTTCCCCCACTGTATATGTAATCAAAAGGATTTTGTAATGGATTTGTTGATGCACAGGAAGCCAATGAAGCTTTTGAAGGACCGGAGTGATGTGCTCTCTAGAGCGGGTGCAAGTAAGTAACCAGGCAGCTGAGTTCTGTACATATTGCAATTTTTGTAGGTGAGTAGAGGGAACACCATAAAGAAGAGAGTTACAGTATTCAAGTTTAGAGGAAATGAAGGCATGATTTAGAGTTAAGCAGGATGAAACGATAGTCTGAAAGAAAGGATGGTCTGAAAACGGGCAATATTACGAAGGTGGAAGAAGGCTGTTATAGTGAGTTGTTGGATGTGTGGTTGAAATGAAAGGGTGGGATCTAAAATGAAACCAAGGTTCCTGATCCAAGGGGAGGGGCTGACTTTACACCCATCAATGGAGAGGGAGAAATCCTGAGCAGAGGAGAGGAGAGATTTGGGACCAATTACGATAATCTCAGATGAATTACAATTTAGTTTGAGGAAGTTATTTGTCATCCAGGACTGTATTGCAGTGAAACACTTTGTGAGGGTAGAAATAGTGGCAGAGGTGATGGTTTTAGTGGATAAATAAATTTGTGCATCATCAGCATAACAGTGAAATTGAAGTCCATGTTGGCGAATGATGTGTCCAAGGGGTAACATGTAGAGGATAAAAAGAAGAGGACATAGCACTGACCCCTGAGGTACACCACATGTTACAGGAGTAGTATGAGACGTACAGTTATTTATGGATATGTATTGAGACCTATTAGAGAGATAAGATGTAAACTAGGAAAAAGCAGAACCAGTAATACCAATATTCGTCTGTAAATGGTGGAGGCAAATGGAATAAACAATGGTGCCAAAGGCTGCACTAAAATCAAGCAGAAGGAGGATGGAAAGGGAACCAGAGTCTGAGGCAATCAGGAGGTAATTTATTACTTTGATAAGAGCTGTTTCTGTACTGTGGTTGGCACGGTAAACCAGTTAAGTGTGTTTAAACATTTTAAAGTATATGAGTTTTGAGAAAATGTTTCATGCAGACATGCAGAAACAATCTTGGATTTCAGGAAAGCAAGGAAAGCCAAGATGACATAAGAGTTAGCATTGCACATCCTGTGAAGTTCTGGGACTTTATTTAAAACCATCTCAATGATTTGGACAACAGGAACGGCATGTTTCAGAAAGAATCATCCTGGCCTGTCAAACTTCTGTTTATTATCACTAAGGACAGGAAACAAGAGATCAAGCAGTGTACAGAAACACACTGACCCTGCTTCGAAACCTACACCTACACATTCTTAAAATAAAGGTTCCTAAACGGTTCTCTGTTTGGCTCTATACCTCTAAGTACAACTTTTAATTGCTGCATGACCCTCAGTTACAATTTACTTGAACTTTGCTACATAAATGGCATAAAAATGCCATTCACACCATGTCATGGCCAATGTCATATGCTGTAGGATTTACTGTGGTTAGGGCATCATTTCTAGGAAAATATTTCCAAACGGGTTCTCTACCATACAGATTTCATTATGCAAAGAACAATATAAGAATGCTAGAAATGATCAAGCCATTACTTTAGAAATACTGATGTGTAAGTCATTCACACATATAGAGAACCAGTCAATGTTCTCAATCTATGTTTATTTGTTTTCCTACATTCTAAATACTGGTCATCCAGACTTTGAAGGAACACAAAGAATCATGTTAACAAACATGATTGTTTGTTAAAAGTGTTAAACAAACCAAAATATGTTTTAGATTTTACTTCAAATTAGACACACAACTGATGTCTCACACATTAAGAGGCAGGAAATGCAAGTATTTAACTCTTGACAAGGTATAGCTGTTAACTGAAAGCCATTCCAGGTGACTACTTCATAAAGCTGATTGAGAAAATGCCAAGAAAGCTGGCATCTAAGCAAGAGGTTCTGGTTTGTTTAACACTGTTTTGTTTACTAAATAATTCCATATGTATTTCTTCATAGTTTGGATGACTTTAGTATTAATCTGCAATGTAGAACATTTTTTAAATAATGAAAAAAAACATCTCTTTAATTTTTAATGACTGAAAGTGCTCACTGCAATTTAAATATAGCAATTTTTTAGCAACTAAAGCTTTCTGAAAATGAAAACACTGCAAAAGTGGTTCAAAATGTAAATACCTTCAAATAAAATACTTGTTCTGATGGCAGAAACAGTACATTACAATAAAGAGCAGGACAGCATAAATATGGTGTTTGAACTGCTTTCCCAGGACAAGATGAATGCTTAAGCTTGTGTCATTGTACAACAGCCAGGATGGAATTTTCCATTCAATCCATTCGTGATGTGAACAAAAAGCAAAACAATTATGGATGACAGAATGCAAACAGCTTTTAAGCTAAGCTAAGTAGAAGCCATACACATCTTCTCCTTATCCCATATGAGGCCAAGACTAGTGGAAAATTCCCACTCCGGTCAAGCTCACTGGACTACGAACACAAGCACACTAGCCACATAGCCCCCCTCTGCCTTCCTGTGTTTTTATGGGGAAGGAGACTGGAGATTGCTGGGTTGTCAGGGCTAGTCATGGTGGCCCAGAAGGTCCCATTTGTGTTAATTCAAGCAGTCATCACGCAAATTCCTAGAAATATACCCCCCATACCATCGGAAGGGTTTGGGCAAAGAAGAATAGAAAAGCTTGTGCAGGAACCAATAGATCTTCATAAAGATGAACTCAGGTATTGCTCAATCATCTCATCTTACTTTATCTATGGACGTGCACTTTCAATATTTATCACTGATGATGCAAGAAGACATACTAATAACCTAACTATACAAATATTATCATTGACATGTTAACAACAACTGAGCATACTGTGGACCTTGCAAACACTGACAACATACATTTCATTAACTTCTGGTGGTACATTAACAGCTGTGCTAAAGCCTTTAAACTTGCCTACCTCACCTTCTACAAGCATTTGTGGATTATATCATAGTCTCAAACCAGATAGAAAAAGAAAAAATATGCTAGAATGAAAAACGTAATTACTGGACAATAATACAGATGAAAATTTTTAGCTCTGCAAGATGTTTCATATGGAGCTCTATTAAAATGTGGATTTCACACTCAAATAGCAAGATGAACAGGTTGCACCACAGAACCTGAGGAATATCCATAAAGTCTGTCCTACCTGCATCCCTAAACAGGCCACCATCATGTGTGTGAGCAGTTTGGCAGCAAACATAGGGAATCTCGAACATAGCACATGGGATATGATAGCCAAAGCAAATCCTGGGGAAAGGAGACAACATAATTAAAATAAAACTGCACATTTACCAACAACACAATTAAGGCATAATGTTCTAATCCCCAGAAACCCCTCAATGTTTTGTTTAGAACTTATCTGCACCTACTTTTCAAAGTGGTTTTGTTTTCTGAACATTTCATAGAGAACTGTGTATGAATCTTGATTAATACTGAAGGAACAATTGAGCAAAGTGTTACTTTGGGAATAATGCCAACCCTCACATATTCAATGCCCTAGATAAGATCCAGCCATCCACGAACATAATTTGGGTGTGTGCATGCCATGTCCCCTGTAGTTTTTTTAAAAGGCAGTTTTGGTACCCTTCAGATTTTACCATCCACAAACTGTGTTACGCAATATTAAATGGAGAAGAGTCAAGCACTAGGGCCGAGCGGAAAACGGCTGCTCAAACTGAAGTTTGTTTCCCTTTACACCACCCACAAGCTAATTGATTGGCTCTACCATTTCTTGCTTATGTGTGATTGGTTGTCCCCGCTGTCACTTCATCTGGTTGTAAACCATGTTTTGCTATTCGCCCAGAGTCTGTGTTCAGCTGCCACTGTAAGTTGTTAACATGTTGGGCATTTGAATCTGTCTGTGTTTAGAAACTTTGGATGAGCTGATTATGTTGAAATGTTAATGGTTAACGCTTCTGTGGTTTTGGGTCAAATTGACCCATGTTAACTGCTTATTTTTACTTAAAAATTAGGTATAATTTTATGTAAATGTGGTCTGTTGACCATACATTCCAAAATAAGTGTAAAATATGTGGCAATAATTTGGAGTGAAGTTGACTAACAAGGTGAAACACAGAATTGGGTGATAATTTTATGCTACATGCTTTACAAACAGTCAGACCACAAAGGGCACAGTGCACAATAGCAACAGAAAACTAGAACTACTAGAAAACTAGTTTTATTAAATGTTCAATTTAATAATCTAATAATATTTAATAATGTATTTATATTTTATAAAGTGTTAATATTAATGTCATAATTGTATTATTCATAATAACTATTAATAGGTATTATTACTATTAATAGTAACTTAACAATTAATAAAATATCATCAATATTTATTGATAATTGATAATTTAATGTATGTTCAAGCCCCACCAACCTACCCCCATACTCAAGCCAGTTGTGTCGCCGCTTACCTCTAAAATCTAAATTTAGTCACTGTATCCATCTATTATATTCCACTTAATCCTGATCAGGGACACTGTGTCCTTGATGTCAGTGTTAATTAGAATTCAAAATGTTCAGCTGTTTAAATCATATTTAGGCCAAAACAGTTTTTAAACCTTTAAAGCTTTTCAATCACATCTCCGTTAATAATATCTCAGTGCTGTTTTATTTTACTTTAATGGAACCAAACGGAACTGAAAAATAAATCAACTAACACTTGTTTCACTAATATTTAGAAAAAGCAAACACATGAATAAGATAAATGACATCACTCAAGCTTAATTGTTCCTCTGATTAACCAGAACAATAATAAACATTTCACTGATCTGATATGTGCCCTGAATGAGTGTGTGTACTCAAAAACCTGTGAAAAAACCTGTACATCCAGTAATAAAGCAAGTCTCATGCATCTTGATGTAAAACATGGTAGCACAAAGTGAGCTCTGGCACTCCATGCTGATTTCACTTAGCACAGTAAAGCTGAGCACTGCAGAAAATAATCAAAGTGCTAATAAATGTGTTTTACAAAAGTTTTACAGGAGGTGAAATTGTCCCCAAACCTTTGACAGGCATGTTTTTTTTTTCTTTTCAGCAAAGCCTTAAATGCACCAAGTTCTAAGCTTCCGTGATTTATGCAGGGAAACCAGGTTCTAACCTGAGATGCAGATAAAGCCAGCAGCGTAAAACGCTTCGTTGTATGAGGACAGAGAATCAGTCTCAGCGTACGCTGTGTAGATGGACAGATGTGTGCAGGCACACTCCACAAAGTTCTCAGTGTCATCCACCACACGGCAGAACTGACCATCAGACAGCCAGCTGGAGAAGAGAAAGTATTTATCAATTAAGTATTTTTTAGCAAATTCTGAGTTGAGGGAGATTTAAAGGGAACACACATCATTTTCAAGTCAATGCATTTATCTCTGTCTTCTTCACTTGGGCTTGGCCTTTCAGTGGGTTCTAAATCTCAAACTCAAACAAAAACAGGTAAAAAAAGTTAATGTTAATTTGGAGCTGAAGGGTCAACACGTGTAAGTTTTAAATCACATGTACACACTGGTGTGCATATGCAGTGGTGTAGACTTTGCTAGATCCCTGTTATTTAAATAAAACAAGGCACCCATTAACACCTGATTGTCATCCCATTGTTTGTCATCCCATAACCAGCTTATAACAGTTTTATTGACATAATTTTTTTAATAATGTCTACACCAAATTGAGAGCTCACATTAGGCTAATTTACCCTATACTATATGGCAATATATCATTTTTTGTAAGTTGCAATTGACAAAGATAAAGAATCTCCACAGAATGTAAAGGTTATATTAAAAAAAACATAAATCCATAAAATCTTACAAAGTCAAAACATATTAACAAATTGTTATAATTAAGTGTCTTGGTGTTGCTATAGTCTCTGATGTGTCTCTAATGAATGATGATTTCAGAAAAAATGTTGGAAACACATAACTAGAAATCAAGATAAACTAAGAAGTTAAATATTCCCTAATTTCATTAAAATTTATTATTATTATTATTATTATTATTACTATTATTATTATTATTAATAATAATAATAATAATAAATAAAATGTAAATAAATAACTAAAAACATAACTGGAAGTGGTCACAGTGGTGGTGATAGGAACTAGACGTCTGTATTGCTTCTTAATACTACTTCAAATATTTACATGAATTGGTTATGAATACACTGCCTGATGCCAGAGACATTGTTTATGTCAGCCAAATTGCTTCTAAAGATTTTAAAGAATTTACCACCGTCTAAAACTCTCTGTTCATTTAAAATATAATGAATACATTGATGTAGCACTGCACTGTTTTCTATCACCAATATTGTAAAGGAACACTGGTTAATGTATCTATAATGAACCTTTTCATATCAAACTCTGACTCTGTTTACATCTGAATAATTGAATAATGTAGAGAAAAGAATAAACATCAGTGGAAAAACTGTTTAAGAAAATCATATCTGAGGCATAACTAAGACTGTAGTATCCTTCCAAACCAGCCTCAGGGGAAGGGCTGGATACAGGCTGTTCAGCCAAAACGTTATAGTCCACGCTCACAGAATGTCCTTGAAATGAGTTTGTAGAACACACCAAACTATTTTCTGAACATAAATACAAATAAGACCATTGACACAAGTGTGTTTGCATGGAGCATGTGTATGACACTGATTTTAAAAGTGTTATGCCAAAGTGGGTCATGAACCTTGATCAGCAGGGCTCAGTCTCAATAAAGCTCACACACTGGGTGGATGGCTTAAACATTTTAACACTTAATCTCAGTTATCACAGGGGTTTAATATTATATACATTGTGTGGTAGTTCACAGAAATAAGCAGGAACGTGCTGCAGCTTACATATAAATATATCAAACATAGTAATACACACATACTCGCATACTAATCTACACACATTGTCCATTTTATCAGCTCCATCGACCATATAGGTGCACTCTGTAGTTCTACAATTACACATTGTACTCCAGTTGTTTCACTCTATATTAGCCTCATTTCCCTATGTTCTTCAAACATCAGGACAAACAGGATCGTCACAGCAGTGGAGGACATATTCCCTGCAGTTTTTACCATCCAAAAACAATGTTGCCCTATATTAAATGGAGACGAGTCAAGCACTAGGATGTCCACTTAATCTGAAGCCTGTTTCCATTTAGACCACCCACAAGCTAATCAATTGGCTCTGCTGTTTCAATCAATTGGGTGTTTGAATCTGTGTCTGTGTTGAGAAGCTTTGGATGAGTTGATTATGTTGAAATCGTAATATTAACCCTTCTGTGCTCTTTGGGTCAAATGAACCCATCTTAACTGCTTATTTTTACTAATAAATTAGGTATAATTTTATGTGAGGTTTATTGACCATACATTCCAAAAATAAGTGTAAAATTGGTGGTAATGAGTTGGAGTGAAGTTGACCAACAAGGTGAAATACAGAATTGGGTGATAATTTTATGCTACTTTACAATAAGTCAGAATACAAAGGGAACAATGAACTTAACACTAACAATAGAAAACTAGCTTTAACTAACAAACTTTATTAATATTTAATAATGTATTATTTTATAAATATTAACTATTAATAGTTATTATTAGTACATTATTAGTACATTATTAATAGTAACTCAAGCCAGTTGTGTCATCCCCTGGACATTGTTGGCTGGATAGTTTTGATTGGTGCACTATTTTTACTTCAGAAGTGACACTGAAGTGTTTAAAAACATGAGCACAACACACAATAACTCACCACCATCACATCCGTGTTACTACAGTTCTGAGAATGAGTCACCACCCAAATAATACCTGGCCTGTGGTGGTCCTGACCATTGAAGAACAGGGTGAAAGGAGGATAACAAAGTGATTAAAAAGGACAATGAGTGTAAATACAAGGTATGTGTACATAATGAAGTGGCCATTGAGGGCGGGCACGCACACACACACACACAGAGAGAGAGAGAGAGAGAGACAGAGAGAGAGAGAGAGAGAGACAGAGAGAGAGAGAGAGAGAGAGAGATAGAGAGAGAGAGAGAGAGAGAGAGAGAGAGAGAGACGTGTGGTTGCTTTTTATCATCTTTTATCTTTATTACCTTTAATCTCTGATCAATGTAGATGCTGGTTAAGTTTTTTGTCTGACTTGAGTCAGCAACATACAGTTATTACACCATTACCAGCTGAGAGACAGAGCAGTGAATTGTTAAGAGAGGTCGAGTGAGCTATGGTTTGTATGAAGAGTGAAAAAGAGCTGCATTAGTGAGAACAAAGCAGAGAAATAAAACCTTATTGTGTGATTGTTTCACGGCAATTACATTGTAAAGCAACCCTGCACGCTCTCTCCTGTCTCCCCGCTTGTGTGTGTAGATTAGCTCTGCCCTTGTTCTGCCTGCTGAAAAGGGGGGCAGGGCAAGCACTGCTCCATTTACATGAAAAAAGACAGACTCCTAAAACTGCTTGCTCATGAAAGAGATGTTAAAAAATTCAAACGATGATCTGGTCAGGTCTTTTGCCAAAATGGAAGATGTTTCATTGAGACCTACAGGCAACTGTGTTAAATGGTACAAAAAGGTATAATATGTCACCTTTAAAGGTCTGCTATTTGAGTCTGATGGGGCTTGATAAAATATAGGCTGTTATTTCACATGGAATTGGGTCATGTAATGTGTCCAAATCAGGTTCAGGTCACAAATGTAGAAGTATCAGTCAATCCTGATGTGTTCAGGCTTCAGTCTCATGGCTATGGGCTGGGTTTAAGCTTAGGTTTTATCAAATATTTGACAGTTTAACATTTTGTATTAAAATGAAATACATTTTGTTGATGGTACACAGTAAATCTGCCAGTGTTAAATCAACGCTATTAGAGTTCAATTAACACTGAGGGTGTCAAAATGTAACACTCTCAGTGTTAATTTAACTCTAATAGTGTTGATTTAACACTGACAGATTTACTGTGTACAGTAATTTTTGAAGCTGTACTGTAATGTGTGTATGTAGTTCGGTAAACTACCTCTCAGCAGCCTGGTTCCACAGAAGACACAGGGACTGGCGAGGTTTGACCCGGCGGTCTGGTGTGTGTATACGGTATACAACCTCTTTACCGTCCGCGAGAGGTCTCGACCCTGTGCCCTGTATACTAACAGAGAAGACCTGCACGCAAACACACAGAGAATAACATTCATAAATCATACATTGGCCAAGCTGTAATCACCCAGTTTCTTCTG
Source organism: Crenuchus spilurus (assembly GCA_036984385.1). Taxonomy (NCBI): domain Eukaryota; kingdom Metazoa; phylum Chordata; class Actinopteri; order Characiformes; family Crenuchidae; genus Crenuchus; species Crenuchus spilurus. The sequence continues at coordinate 89,533 of BRDA01011958.1, forward strand.
GGAAACACTGTTGACACTGATTATTGGTCCCTCAAACACAAATAAACTGCACTTACATGTGGAGTAAAAGGAACAATCATGGCCTGAGTGAACTGATTAAATGACAGAACAACACTGCCATCAGCTGGGCACTTGTTATGGGCAATGAAATAGGTCTCTTTCAAAACAGGGACCTCATTTGTCTTTCATTCATGTAAAAGTTCTACTCTACACCAAGGTGCCAACACGTCTACCTACCTTGTACTTTCACTTACTGGCCATCACGTACTCGGAACAACCCAAGTGTTCAAAAGTTAAAATATATATAATAATAAATTATACAAATTCTTGAGAATAACCAGTAAAATTATTTTTTTTACAAACAAATTTAACCTCTTAATTTTTAGTTGTGAGCTTCCAACACATTTTTGTTGGGTTCTAAATAGTACCAAAAACAAGTTCTTTAGCTCATAACAATAGTAAAACCATTTTTGAAACTATATTGAACCTTTTTTTAGAGAGTTATATATATATATATATATATATATATATATATCCCTTTTGGTGCTATAAAGAACAGTGCTTTGTTTTGTCCAAACATATTTTGCCCTTTTCTAAACGTAATAGAAAAATAATAAAGAATAAAAATTAAACAGTTTTTCATAAACCACTTCATCAATTGACTGGTGACTACAGTATGTTGTAGTAGGAAATAACTGAATTTATCGAGTTAATTCATAACAACAAATCAACTTCAGCCAGTACATCAAAGTGGCATTTGTCCATGCAAAAAAAATATTATCCTCATTATTTTTCTACATTTATATCTGTGGCATTTGGCAGATGCCTATTATTAATGCTGTGTCAGGACTGAAGGCAGAAGACGGACACACTTTGAGAATATATTTAATATTGTGAACACGCTGAAGTGAACAGAGGCACTAACAAAACAAAACACTACAGACATGAAGCAAGACTAAACAACGCAATGACACCCAACATGAGTTAGACACAGGAGGGTATAAATAAAAAACTTAATCACAAGGATAACGACACACCAGGGCTAACACAGGTGCAGACAGATGAGCTGGGTGTGATGGGGCAGGACTAGGCCGGAGACATAACTACAAAGCATGACATGCTGTTGTATGCGAGTCCATAGCTAAATGAACCAATAAACGCTGGACAACAACATAACCTAAAACTAATCAAATCATATATTGGATCAACAGACTGTGACATAAATACAAAGAACCCTTTTCTGAACTGTAAAGAACCCTTTAAGCATTCAGAATGTTCTTTAAGTGTTCATGGTTCTATACAGAACCTGTGTCCTTACCAAAGAATCATTGATAAAGCCTTGACAACCATTTGGTAGAGCACATGTAAGTCACTATATCTTCTTGAATAAATTGTTGAATTTAACACAATGTGATTCTGCCATCTCTACCAATCAGTAGAGATATGGTAGGCTAAAAAACATCCAGTAGAGGTCACTAAAAATGTATTATTTTATTGTCTGCTTTGTAGCCAAACCACAAGGAATAAACTGGATCAAATGCTGAAAAACCATTAGTGCTGTTACACCACCACACAGATGAGTGTGGAGTTTAAGAGCTTCAATACATGTTTGTAGGAAAAACCTGATACTTGGTAGCACAGACTCTTAAATTATTAGAATTTAATTTGGAGTAAAATACTATAATTCTATTCAAACAGTATCAACATTAACATGAAAAGGTTAGTTGTATTTAATACTTTATGTGTAATGTATATAAAATATCAAGAATTTACCTTTTAATTAAAATTAACTTACAAATACAAACAAACTTTACTTGCACTGTTCTATTTATATACCGTACACATCATGTATTTTCTTTACATAATGTGAAAGTTCTTTAAATTAAAAAAAAAAATCTTTTTATTTTCTAATTTCATTAAATAATCCCATCAAAGGCTTTTTTGGGAACAAAACATGGTTCACCTATGGCCTGACTTCAAAATAATCCTTTTTGGCACATTTATGCTTCATTTAAGAAACAATTGTTCTTTAAGTTTCAGGTTTATTGTCTCTATAAATTGAACTTAAACTTGTGATTGTGATGACCATCACAATCATACACTAGTGCTCACAAGTCTCATGTCAATGTTTTTATACAAAAGGCACTTCTAGGTATTTTAGTCAGTTATTTAAGCATAAATAATGTACTTTAATTGATTTGATTATTTGTAATTCATTTATTATTTGAGATGTGATTATCCCCTTCAAAATATAGTACAGATAATATGACAGTCATTTTACAGCCACATCTACATGTAACAACAAGAAGTTTCTTAATTTTAGCATAGATGCACTTTTGTAGGCTAATAATTAAATTACTTTTGCATATATCATTGCTGTGTGATCCATCATAAATAGTGTCTAGTCATTGGTGGTCCCTTTCCATTGATAGACACAGTAGATTAGTAGTTACTAAACTGGGAATTCAGTGTAACATATGACATGATCATCAATAAATACTCAATTTAAATTTGTATTTGATGGTTTTGCTTTTTGAACAGAGATGAAACCTTTTTTACATCCTAAATAGCATTGTCAGCATCTCTGAAGAACAAAGTCTTGGAGTCAATTCAAGAGCCATTGAATTCAGAATCAAGTAAAAGTCTTTAATATACAAAAAAGTCACTTTGCAGATATTCTTGTGATTCAAATGTCTAACCTCTAAAGCCTGAATTAACCAGACTTTCAGATGGAAAGGGCATCAGTCCTGCTCACCTTGTCGTTGAGAGCGTTGGCTTTGTTGGTCAGGAACCAGTGCTCAGAGCTGTACTCAGTGAAGTGCACTGTCTGACAGGCAGAGGGTGCCATGCCACCCCCTGGCAATGCTGGCACGTCCAGCAGGGTCTCGGGCAGTGTGAAGGTGTCTCCGTTCTTGCCTGTGAAGGTGTGGCCATTAATCTGTGTTGGGTACCAGTAGTGACCGGCTATGGTCAGATAAGGGCATGAGTCCAGGATGTTCTTTCCTCTGTAGAAGACAAGGGAGAGCAGTAGAGCATTAGGTAAGAGACACTTACCTACATTCATACACAATAAAAAAAAACTAATATATTTTTTGCTCTGATGGCCTAAATAAATATATGTACACAGTCATGCCACCTTAACCATATGTCTGCTTTGCAGGCCCAGATATACTTGTACATGTAGTGACAATAAAGTTGACTCTAATCTAATCTACAACAATGTTATCACAGTGGTGATCCCTGACACTTTCCTCATTGCTCCTGTGTTCATTACTGAGGTTAACTCAATTGATCTGTACCACTTGCTGGAGTTGTAGTTCCCCTCGGCATCAATGCCCCATGGGGTACAAGTCCATTCTCAGTACACTTTCTCTGTAGCAGCTCCAGAACATCTCATAAAGTTAGTGGTTTCTGTAGCTGCCACCATTCATATGGTACTCTGTTATTATACTCTTTTGGACAGTCAAATCACATTCTTTACCAACGATGATGGTTTTACACTCTGCTACAACTGACTGGTGTGCTTGATTATTTATACAAGCTGCAAAACCTGTAACCTGGCCTCTGTGTCATCCTGGGCTTAATTCTAATCCAGGGGTGGTCATAATATTCTATGACTGTGTATATACAATAAATAAATAAATACAGTATTAATTATATAATTTTGACTAATAGCATTATTAAAATGGCTTTTAAAGCACCATAGTGACCTCACATAATTCCAAACTGAATTACTTCTATTTCCAGTCCAGCAACAGGTGTGACTGGACCTTAGATCCTTACCTCTGACCCTCAGCCCCACACTGCATGTTGGTGACCAGTGAGAAGGCGAACCTCTCTGCTACCTCAGCCAGGTGGCTCAAACCACGTGTATCTGCTCGGGTGGGCGTGGCCAAGGCACAAAGCAGGTCATAGGTCAAACCACGAGTGCTGTGTTCCAGGGGCGTCTGCTCAGCCTTTGTTAAGGTCTAGATGAAGTAGAATCATCAAGAGAAAAACAATTCTGTGATGATTTGTCATGATCTCCATAGGGACTTAAGTCACTAACACATTATGTGACACTTTCTGTTATAGGTATGTATCAACAATTATCGTCTGTTAATCTTTATTGCGATATTAGCCTTTGCAATAATGTCAAATAAGCCTCTAATAAGTGAACTTTTTGACTAATCACAGGTCCAGACAATTCTAGTACTTTGATGAAGCAAGGTATGAGTGTTGCTGAAAAAGGAACTCATGTTAGTCAGCTGTATTTATTAATACACAACAAATGATATCTAGCATTTTCAATATTTATATTTACATCCTCTCACCTTGCTCACTGCGTCCAGCACTGCCGTCAGTTGCTCATGCGTGATTTCCACACTGACTTTACTAATGAGCCCTTCCAGTACGCGGTTAACGACGGTCTCATTCAGAGGCTGATGGAGCTGGTCCAGCAGGGTCCATACTGCCTGCGTCTCAGTGTCCGACACCAGAGTGACATTGGCTATGCCGTACACAGGGTGCACTCTGGCACCTCCGGTCGCATCAGAGAGAATTACACGGAACCGCTTAGGTGCAGGATTGGAAGATCCAGTGTTGGGTGTGAGAGCAATGTCCAGACCAGCACTGTGCTGCCCGACATCAAAGGTCAGCGTGCCCTCAGCCATGACAAAGTCCATTCCAGCCACGGCAGGCCAGATCAAAGTGGGGCCAATGGACTCTGCCTTAGGCAGCTCCTGTGAACAAAGACAAATGAATGAATATAGATGGAACAATGGAGTTTATTAATAGTTCATTACAGGTATATATGAATGCATGTGTATCATCATATTCACACACACACACACACATACAGTGAGGAAAATAAGTATTTGAACACCCTGCGAATTTGCAAGTTCTCCCACTTAGAAATCATGGAGGGGTCTAAAATGTTCATCTTAGCGATTCTACTTGTAAAATCTGGGGAGGTACTAAAGATTCACCCTCTTGAACGTTTAAGCGTCCCACAAGTTT
>BRDA01011958.1:102550-118756 GCA_036984385.1 Crenuchus spilurus
GGTGGTCTTAATATTCTGATATAACCATGTATTATTGAGATGCATAGAATATTCGGCAACCGAAATTATTCAGCCAAAAATGGCAAAAACAAACACTTGTCATATTATAGTGAACAAAAAAGTTTTAAATGACACCGTTACCTTTTTCTAGTTAATGACAGCAGACATTAACCAGACTGGAGTTTTACTGCTGTATACTTTAATATTAGATACTCGTTTAACTTTCAGAATTCCACTTTTCTTCACCAGTTAGCAGAACATAGATTCACAAGCACAGTTACAATTTGGTGGTGAAATAGAAGACAACAAATTACAAACACAACTTTTACTAAAATACATTTGCTATGATGAAGCCAGAATACAGTCACATAGCTCTGTTAGCCGCTTAGCTCTTTGTTAGCCGCTTAGCTCTGAGTTAGCCACATAGCTCTGAGTTAGCCGCTTAGCTCTGAGTTAGCCACATAGCTCTGAGTTAGCCGCTTAGCTCTGAGTTAGCCGCTTAGCTCTGAGTTAGCCGCTTAGCTCTGAGTTAGCTGCTTAGCTCTGAGTTAGCCACATAGCTCTGAGTTAGCTGCTTAGCTCTGAGTTAGCCACCTAGCAACTTCACTGCATGTTGTGCATTGTGTATCTAAGCATCCATACTGACTTTTGTATTTGGCAGCATCTAAGCTTGAGGTATCATCTGGATTCTATACTACACTAACTAGCTAGAGATCCTTCCTGGTAAACAGCAAAGTAGTTAGTCACTCTGGATAAGAGCGTCTGGTAAATGCTTCAAATGTAAATGTAAATGTACTGAAATACAGCTTCACGTAATGGAATATAAAGCAACAATTTAGTTGCAAATTCCCCAAAATCTTATCAAAGCACTTATTACCTGAGTCTGGCTCCCCCTGGTGATTTGGACTCTACACTGGTCAGGTGAACAACATGGGCAACAGATTCAGACAGATTGTGAAGAGCGGAGAGAGGTATAATCTTACTTCGCTGGCCATGAGACAGGGTTACGGTTCCTACAAAGACAAACAGCAAAGACACTGACTACAAAAAGTCAAATATTTATTATATCATACTGGAGAAAAATCACTGACCACAGTCTAGGCAGGGAGTACCCCAGTCTGGGGGTATGGGAGGGGCATCTAAGCAAGAGGTGCCTACCAATGATCTATATTACTGGATAGGACACACGTGACTTTTGAACGCGCCAGCAAGGAGCCTCCATGTTGTGTGGAAGCAGGGCAAGATCGGAAGGAAGCCAGCGTTTACAAACAATGAAAGGGCTGCAATGTTTTGTGTTTTATTGTTTTACTTATCGGAATTCTATCAGCAGAGACCAGGGGATCACATTCCACAAGTATGTATTCATTTTAAAATGATTTATTAGGTAAAAAGATCAGACAAAAGTTGAACAAATTAGTTCTCTTTCAAGGACAGTAAAGACATACACACATACACGTATTGATGCTGTATTATGTATAGATCAGTACCTACTACAGGGTTCCTGTGAATGCTTGCAAAGTCTTATAAAGTCTTGTATACAACCTTGGTCAAACATAATGTCTATAATGTCTTATTCTACAGATGGAAGTCTTGCTATTTCTTATATGGAATATTTCTCTTCACAAATACATTAATTGGCTTGAATATAAGTAGTCAGGTATAACTTAAAGGTGTGAAAACGTAGAATTGTATTAATGTTAATAAATGAACTTTAACATTAAAAAACTGGTGCCTTTTAGTTGGAACAATAATACTAGCAACAAAATACAGGATTTCCATGAAAATGTATTATTACAAGTATTTCAATACTGTAACATTAAATTAACTCATGATAGCATTGAACATTTCTAAATTTACATTCTACATTTTATTTACGGAGGTCTCCGTGTTCTTTACTTTGGATTAAGACAGTCGACAGGTTGAAAAAATTGATAATTTGTGCAGAGCCAGCGGTCACTAGCTAATATCAGCAAGGCAAGAAAACATGGCTATATTTATGTCAATGGCCATGCGATAGCAGCATTACACAATTTTTTGTTTTCTTTGTAAATAACTTACATTTTGAAAATCGGATCATTAACAATTTTACAGTCATTAGAAGTAATGCAAGCAGTAAGGTCTAGAGAAAATGTCAGCTACAACAGATGCGAGAGCTGATAGTAGCCTAACATTTTAATTTATGTTAAATTTAATTTAAACATTTTAATTCATGTTAAAGAGCTTTCTATCCTCTTTGTAAAGAACTTTAAATTTTGAAAATCGGACAATTATTAGCGAAGTTAGAGCTTTGAGAAGGTCGCAGTGCTGGTCATGTGCCATTGTTTACAAGCTTCACTTCCACACAACATGGCGACTCCAGGACGTCGCGCCAGCCTCAGTGCTATCGAATAGGCAGTGTCCTATCCAGTAATATAGATCATTGGTGCCTACTTTGAAGAATGTAAAATATAAACATATTCTGGTTTGTTTAACACTGTTTTGTTTACTAAATAATTACATATGTATTTACTCATAGTCTGGATGACTTCAGTATTAATCTACAATGCAGAACGTTTTCAAATCATGAAAAACCACTGAATGTAAAGGCGTGTCCAGATGTTTGACACACTAAAAAGCTGAGAACAAAGGTGGGGTCATTTGTATTGATTCTTTCTTCAAAAAACATAAATGGCATTTTGAAACAATGTAAAAATAACAATAAAAACAGGGAAATGATGTTACATACTGACGTTATGTTAATGTGTAAGAGCAAATTTGATGTTGAAATTCATGCTAAACTCTGTTTTGTATTTTTGGAAAATATGGAATCTAGAAGCATGGCCCATTAAGAATCATTATGTATTTCACATGCAGTATGTACATGTTTTAAGTTACTATATGCTTTGCTATTTCATTGTATTCATTATAAATGTATGTTTTTCTTCACATATATTTATATTTTAGTATATTTTTTAAAATATGTAGAACCTTTTTTTCCTGTTTGTTTATTTATTTATTTATTTTTTCTCCAATCAGGTCTGGGGGTAGGGTGGGGGAAGTAAAAGGGTTACGGGACTGTGTTTGGTTTTCTCTGTATGTTATAAAAAGAATCAATAAAAAGACTTGGATCAAAAAAAAACTCTGTTTTGTGGCCTTTTGTGTACTGTTCTCAGCCTCTGGCATGTGTTTGGATGACAATGTGTAAATGTGTTTGGGTATGTGTGATGGTGGCTAACCTGAGGTTGGGCTGACTATTCCTGGCTGATAGCCTATTGGACTCTGTCCAGGAGGAAATCCAGCTCTCCACTGCACGTCCACATCACCATACAGACCTGTCCTGCTCACCATCGCCTCACACTGACCACTCACTACATCAGACACCTGCAGGGTCATTGAGGCAAAGCCAACCTACAGAGAGAGAATTCAACATATTCACAGGAGCTCCTAGACATCATCTGTGGTTATTAGTTATACAGTTCTTTAATAATGACTGTAGCACAGAGAAACTTTACAACTAACTTTTCTAAAGCTTACAAGAGTCAACAATTAGTAGGAAGCATACAGGCCATTGCTTTAAATGAAATCTGCAGCCCTAGGACATCACTAGTCTCTGCTCTGTTCCACTCTTCTTCCAGTCTCTTCCACAGTTCAGTGACTGTAGTGGGTTTCTTGGCCATAACTTTGTCATACATTAGGCTGTAGGTGAGGACTCTGTGCTGGCAATTTCATTATTTCAGTGTTTTCACTTTCAAAAAGCTGCTTTACCCCTACAATTTGCTGGCTGATTGGGTGATGAACGCAGTGAAGTTTGAGAAAGGTTCCGATAATCATTTGCAGTCACTCTGCCATGTAGCTCTACAAGAGGCCCAACTCCTGTTACCAAAAATATTCCCCCAAACATTCCTCCTCCACCTTTCACTGACTTCCTAACACACTTTGGGGGCTGCCTGGGTGATGCTGGCACTGAGAAGCTGTGATTCACTGTGGAAAACATGAATTCCAACATGTGCTGTGACATTCTGACACAGAGCATGATCCCCTCCCTTCGGAAACTGGGCAGCATGGTACTTTTCCAACATGATAACAACCCCAAACACACCTCCAAGATGACAAGTGCCTTACTGGGAGAGCTGAAGGTAAAACTTACGGTGACCTAAACCCAAGTGAGCACCTGTGGGGCATCCTCAAGTGGAAAGTGGGAACATTCACCAACTCCGTGATGTCATCATGAAGGAGTGAAAGATGATTCCAGTGATAATGAAAGATGATAACCTGTGCAGCTCTGGAGAATTCCATACCCAAGAGTTTTAAGGCAGTGATAGATAACAATGGTGGTCACACAAAATATTGACACTATGAGCACTATTTGGACATGTTCACTGTGAGGTGTATTCACTTGTGTTGCAGCTATTTAGATATTAATGGCTGTTCAGAAGACAGTAAATCTATACTGTTATACAAACTGTACACTAACTACTCTAATTTATATCCAAGTTTCATTTCTATGGTGTTGTCACATGAAAAGATATAATCAAATGTGTTATAAATGTTATATATGTCAATCAAAATGTATTTATATAGCACTTTTCATAACGGATGTTGTCACAAAGCAGCTTTACATATTTAGCATCAGACAATTTGAATCAAAAACCCCAAACCCAATGCGAGTAAGCCAAAGGTGACAGAGACAAGGGAAAAACTCTCTCGAGGCTGGAGGAAGAAACCTTGGGAGGAACCAAGACTCACAAAGGGGATCCATCCTCCTCTGATCAGACTACTGATAGAAATTTACATCATCAGTTAAGTCTGACATTGTGCTGTAGTGTAAAACAATAATGATATTAATAATAATGATGATTACATCCATCTGGGGTCAAATTAAAAGTGCAACAGCCTGAAAACATCAGTCTGATCATTGCTAGTAGGACATTATATTATATTACACTTATATAATACTGATCACAAACCCAAACGTACTTTACAGTCAGGGACAAAAAAAATGTCCCAATAATTATATGGAAGATATTCAGACTGTAGATCTGTATATTTCATTCTAATGATTGTGGTGCCCTCTGTTGGTTATTTGGATGCATTTCTCTTGGAAACTGACCTCAGCATTGGCGGCCTCCTCAGGCACAGACACAGTGGTGATCCTTGACTCGAGCTGCACGCGAGGAGGGGAGCTGAGGAGAGGTCCTATCAAAGTCACATTCATCAGCTCCACTGTGATGTTAAAACCCGTTACAAAGAAGACCTGCATAGGGAAAGGTATTTGAACATCTTCAACCCTGTTCCCACATCTGTTCCAACTAATCAGGTATTTAACAAACCTTTACAGATATAAAGCACTAAAAATAATGGATAGTGAGTCTCTAGCATGAACATTGGTCTAGAAAAGAGAATAAAAGTCTAGAAGAGAAAAGGTGTTATCCTTGATTCCTGCATTGTTTATACAGTAATTGGGCCAATACTGTCTTCACTTAAGGAGATTTTAGTGTAATTGCTTTCTCTCCTTCACGTAGTCAGGTAACTAATGGAAGGATCATTTCTAGAAGCTTCTGACTGTTAAATTACCAACACATACGTAGTACACACCTGTGTGCTGACAGGCACAGTAACACTAGCAGACTTCTCTCCATCCCTCACCAGGAGGCTCCCTATAGATGTGTCCACAGTGAAGCTCTGTCCAGGTGTGGGGTAGCTGATCTTGTAGCCAACACTGACATTACCAAACGCTCCGGCTAACCTGCTGATGTTCAGAGCCAAGTGCCGGCTGCGGTCAGCAGAGTTGATGACCAGCGCCTGGAATTGCTGTAAAAGGGCAAACACACCGTGTGGCTCATCATTGGCTCGGACGCGAATGCGAGTGCTGCTACGGTCAGCATCGAGCTCGGCTCCACCCTCCACTGAGCGCAGCCAGACAGTGTAGATCTCCTCCAGTTCTGGGACCAAGTCAGGGAGCAGACTGAGGGTCATCTGCCCCAGACGCTGTCCAGCCAGGATGACGGTGGAGCCCTGGAGAGCAGCAAAGTCTCCTGTCGTGTCAGAGCCACTCACAATCTCCCAGAACACCTGAAAAAAAGAGAGAAAGTGTGCTCAATGATAGAGCCATGTCTACTATTGTGTAGCATCCCCTCTTCTTTTAACAACAGTTTGTAAACATCTGGGAATGCTGTCCCATTCTTGTCTGATGTAGCAGTCCTGGGTCTTCTTTGCTCTTTTCATGATGCACCAAATATGGTCTGAACTCTTCTTCTGCAAAGTCATGCTGTTGTGATGTATGCAGTATGTGGTTTAGCATTGTCTTTACCCAAAAGCACATGTTTTAAAACCTCACACACACACTTTTTAAAATCAATTAGGTTGTTTTGTTACTGTGCTGTTGAAAACATTCACTACTTTCCTGAATGGCACATTTATGGACCATAAAACTCTGAGGTTACGTGAAGTAGCAGTGCCAGTATATGAGGGTTTCTTACAGTGATGTTGCCCATGACCCCCTCCCTGCGAGTGATGAGAAGGGAGATGTTGAGTGGACCTTCACCGTCTGCAGGCTCACTGTACACACGCTCTCTCAGATCCTGCTCTGTGAACTGCACTATACCATTTGGGTCACCAAACTTTGCAATCTGCCATAAACAAAAAAAAAAAAACAAGACAAAAAATTATCAAGTAGTATGACACAGGGTCTGATAACAACAAAATGAACTTGCATAAGTTTCTCTGGATAAGAGTGTCTGCTAAAAGCTGTAAAACTAAACATTTTGTGGCTCATTTTGTAGATCTTTATATTCATATTAATGAATTCAAGTTAATACAGCAGTAAACAGCTCTGAATGATAAAATTCCCAAATACCATCACTGCTCATTGAAAAGGAAGATAATTCTATCAAAGAGTACTTGATCTGAACTTTCAATCAACACCACATTTGTTGGACATCTCTACTGTCCAGGTAAGGCTTTTTACTAGATTTTGGAGCTTTGCTGTGAGGATTCAGCAAGAGCATTAGTGAGGTCAGGATGCTGGATGACCACAACCCCCACCTCATCCCAGAAGTACTGGATGGAGCATCATCATTCCAGAAAAAACAGCACCACTGCTCCACAGCTCAATAATGAGTGCTTTATACCCCTCAAGTCCAAGCCTGGCATTAGACACGGTGCCAATAGGTTCATGTTTATCTGCTCCAGAGTCCTATTCTACTGGCAGTACTTCTCTACAGGGGCTAGCTGTGTGTGTGTGTGTATTAGTACATCTGTGCCAGCAATGGGTGCAACTTCAAGTAGCTGAATGCACTGATTAGAAGCTGTGTTAATTAACTGTAATTAAGTTAATTAAGTATGCAATTCCATGGTGAAAGTGCAATAATCTCTAAGCTACTGAGACTTTGCCTTAGTGATAAACACGCATGCATGCACGCACGCACGCACGCACGCACACACACACACACCAACACCCACCCACCCATCCACACACATAGAAATATATAATTTAATACTGTGGACTGTAAATATTGTAATAACTGCTTACTCTGAGTGTGACAGACCCTGCTCTGGGGTCAATGCCCATTTCTCCAGACAAGATGTAAAGTCTGACCACAAACGTTTCCTCTACTTCCACCTCTCCATGGGGTAGAATCTGCAGTTCAATGACGCGCACTCCCTCCTCTCCATCTCTGAAATGGAACGATCCATTCACGGGTTCACCAATATCCGTGTTTACAGATGGTAGAACCTCATTTGAATTGGGACCCAGTATGTTCCATGTTATCTGAAGGAGAATAAGCACATTCAACAACTAGCACACTTAATATTAGTACACACACAGACAAGCACAAAGAATCCCAAGCCACTATTAGAGATGTGTGAAGGTGGTCCTTTGTATTTGTGACTGTTAAAAAGTTATGATAGTACTTCTGAGTAGTACAGCTTGCCTCCAAATCCTAGGTAATCTCTAATTATAATAAGAATACTCTCATAGCAACTTCTGCTCCAAAATAGTAATATTAGAGAAAACAAAATATTACATTTAATATATGTAAAAAAATTTTATTCCAAGAAACACATTTAGCATTTGCATTGGACCATGAAATATTCACACATTTATTCTTGGCATGGCATTTATTCTTTTAAAACTAAATTCAAGTGTTAGATGGAAAATATTATTGAAAAGTTTTATTTTAAATTTCCTTCAATATTTGAAATAAAATATTTAAGCATTTATATTTATGTATAAATATACAAACATTATTTTATTTTATTTAAACATTTGACATGTTACTTTTTTCTACTTGATTTTTCTCCCCAGACTGTGCAGCCAATCGACCCGCCCATTCATTGACTCTATCACTTGTAATGTCTCTGACTCTAGGAAGCTGCAGACTAACACAAGCCTGCTCTGATACATGTGAAGTCAAGCTCCGCCTCTTTTCCAATTGCTGCTGAAATATCGCTGCTGAGCAGCCAACACACTCTGAGGAAATCACAGGATCCCCAGTTCTGATGGATCACCTGGCAGACGCCTGAGCCAGCCAACATTACTTAGTAGTGCTGGAGTGCAATCTTACCTGCCCAGAGAGAGTACAGCCAATTTTTGCTCTCTCAGGCCCCGGCTGCTGATGACAAGCAACATGAATGTAATTCAAACTCGCAATCCTCAGATCATAGTGATGGAGCCTTAGTGCTCTGAACCACTCAGGGCAGTAAAACTGTTCATATAATAATATATAAAATTATTTATATTTCAAATATTGAAGGAAAACACATTTCCATATCAATAGTAATACAACTATGCAGATATAGATGTACAAACATCTAGTAATACTCACTTCAATTTGTTTTGTTTATTAAATGTAACTTCAATTTTTATTCCCAATCAAATTTAACCTGTAGTCCCTCGTAGTCGTAATGTGTGTTCAGGTGAGATCAGAGAAGATATGGACCAAAGAAAATGTAAAAGGCCTAATAGCTGATGTACATTAATGTGTTAATGGTGATGCTAACATCCTGTTATTAAAAACCAGGTCAAGAAAATGCAGTATCAGGCCTGAGTTGCCTAACAGACAGTGTGGTGAATGTATTTACAGTACAGTGTGTACTGCTGATGTTATATAAGAGCCTCTGTGGTTGCAGTATTGAAAGCTAGCCTGTGAGTTACAATGAGTCATGACTGGAGCTTTAAATCAGTCAATATATCTCAAATAAACCAGCAGAATGCTATGCACTCAGCCTGACCCCCTCATTAAAATGACAGCTCGCCCTTCTAGTCTTGGTCAGTTGACCAATTCCTGACCTCTATTATCACATTACTGAATGTTCAAAGCAGTGGAGACATCTAATTGAAGTTTGTTTTTCTCCCCAAATGTCTTCCCCATATGCTGAATACTAAGAGCAAGAGCAGTGTTAGATGGCAGATGATATGAGGTCATTGTCTAGACGGGGCTCACCATAGCATCCCCCACCAGTCCCCCGGCACGCTCCAGCACCAGGCTGATTCTCAGGGTGCTGTTGGGGTTGGGGATGCTGACTAAACTCTGGTTGACAAAGCGGACCACGCCACTAGGAGAGTCACTTTTAGCGATGGTGATCTGGGCAATGAGATGGGTTCCCAGTATAGCGCCACCGGTGGCTGCAGTGAGCTGGATCTCGAACACCTCATTATACTCCCTGTGAACATTAACAGAAACAAATAGTGTATTCTAATATTAATGTTATTAATAATATTACATCATAACTATTGTCAACTACTGTTTGAGAAAACATGGTAACAGTTGATTAATGATTACGTTTGATATAGGAGGTTGCCCCTTTTGTTGTTTTTATAACTCAAACAGACTTGCTTATATGGCTTATCTGTCATGTTTACACAAAATACAGTATGACATACAGTGTCAGAAACAACAAACTGTAATAAAGATGTTGATGGAGATTGTGGAACTCCATGGACTGATGCTCCTTATTAGCCCAAACAAGATTTGAACCAGCACCACAGGTATGAAAATAATTAGTAATTTTAAGTTTGCTATCTAGGGAGGGTCTCTCAATCCACAGACTGCCAATCTCCCTTGCCATCTGGACTGCTAGTTACCCTGTTAAACAACAATCATTTGTAAAAAAAAAAAAAAAAAAAAAAAAAAAAAAAAAAAAAAAAAAAAAAAAAAGAGCACTTTTGGTTTATTATGTTTTATTTTTTCCATCAAGTAAAATTCATTCAAAATAAATGGACTGTGCAATAAAATGTATAGACAAGTGCTACCTTAAAATGCATTCTCTGTATAGGATGTGTTGGCAGGATTGGGTTTGGATTAGGACTGGCAGCCTGCCTACCACTTGAATAAGTGTATGTTAAAGTAATTCACTGTTCACCTGTCTAGATCATCCACTATGGACACGTTGATGTGGTTGAGGTTCTGGCCATGTCTGAAGGTGATGGTGCCATTTGGACGTATGTAGTCAGAGTCAGGCTGGGCAGTAATGCCTCTGGAGATGAACTCTGTGGTGACCTGCCCATACGTGCCCATTCTCCTCAGCACAGGGATAGAGAGATTGCCAATGTCCTCCTCAACTGAATAAAGCATGACAGACAATAACAACAGCAATGCTTACACTCAGCTTTTATAACAGAGCTCTATAAACCAAAGACGGCTATTTCTGAAGAACCATGTCTGTGTACCAGTAATATTTATGTACGAGGGGTCAAATTCCAGGATGCCCTCAACGTTGTCATTCTTCTGGATGACTATCAGGATCGCAGAAAGGTTGCCAATGGCAGGGGGTTGATCAATCTGCAAACCTTGTTCCTTTATGGTGAAGTCCAGCGTACTGTGGACAGCAAGAAAATATCAAGTAATGATCACAAAAGAAGTAATAATAAAAACAGCAACAGCAGCCAATTGAGTTGTGTTATACTGTGACTGACACAACAAGCAAACATACATGAAATTATGTAACAAGGTTTGAGATAAATATATGATCATTTATTTCTGCCGTGTTATACATACACTGATCTCATAGCACCTGCAAAGCAACAGTAAAGAACAGTAATAAGAAACACTGCATATTTAACTACCAACAAAACACAAAAATGAACAATATTATATTTATATTATTATTACAACATTGTTATCTTAGTCCTCCTGATATTAAAATGTTATGTCTCAGTAATCTCAATATTTGAGTTTGTGTTGATTTATTTCTATCTTAATTGTTTTATATTTGTTTGTTTTAATTGATTGAGTTGTATGATTTTATTTTATGTTGCACTGCTATTTGTTTTATTATGTATTCATTTTAGTATGAAGTACTTGGAGCTGTATTTTATGAATGAACAGTGTTTTATACATTTATTATTATTTTTTTAGATTTGATATATTTTAGGTTTTTATACCATCACTGTCATAACAATTCACAAGGTTTGAACTATGAGGAAGAAACCATTGTAAGGAAGATTAAGATGAAGATGAAGACAAAGACAAAGAAGAAGATGCTGAAGAAGACTGAAGGAGAAAATGATGAAGACAAAGAAGAAGATGAAGAAGAAGAAAATGAAGAAGAATACAGTGGCCCAGAGCAGTTGCAGCTACCTAGGTGCCTTGGTTAGGTGCATTGCTCAAGAACACTTCAGCTGTGGATTTTTCTTGCCAGTTCAATAGATTAAACTGGCATTACCTGTAATTACATTATTCTTGTAGCTCCAGTTCAGAATTTTGAAAACAAACCAGATATTGGTCACACGTGCCACACTGTACTGAACTCAATCCTAGGCTGTTCAGTACTTTACCTGTCATTGAGAAGTTGCACCTGAGTGATGTTGAGGTAGAATTCCTCAGGTCCCTCTGCAAGTGAATCATCCAGGACCTTCAAAGTGATGACACTGAAGGTTTCTCCTGGGCTGAATAACAGTCGACCTGAGGACTGTTCGAAGTCCAGTCCACTGACTGCGGTGCGGCCCTCTGTGTGGTAGCTGACCCACACACTGCCCAGCAGCCCCAAAGAGCGCACCACCGTAACATTGACCTAAGTGAGCAAATCAATGTACACAGAGTTTTAACAATCTAACTAATCAAGTACATACTTACAGACCACTGACTCATACAGAGAAACTGAGTACCCATACAGAACACAGAGCCATACAGAACACAGAGCCATACAGAGAAACCATGAGAACATACAACATCCACACTCAAAACATTTACACTGACTACCGGTTCAGTTCCACATATAATATAGATTCATTCTTGTCTGGTAGTCCATGCTGTGGTACCTCCTTAAGTTTTGGGCCTTCTTGCTCATCTTCTCTCCATTTGCTTGGACACCCATTTACTCTACTCCTTCCTCTAAGCTTAGGATGATAAAGGCTTTAACCTGACTCTACATGCTTAAACCATTGGTGTGTTACATAGTAACTGATGCTTTCGTTCTGTAGAAAGTTTACAGATGCACAGTTGCTGGAGTCCAGTGGTTATAATGTTGTTGCCACTACTGAAGTTACTCCAGTTCACTCCACAGCAATAAATGAAGCAGTATGTACATATGTCAGACTCACTGATCTGTCCTCCTCTAAGGTGCTGAGGGAGGGCTGGGAGAAGGAGAAGACCCCATATGGCAGGTCACTAGCTGCCATGGTGATGATGCTGCGCTGCCTGCTGGGGTTGATCTCTGAGCCGGGTGTCAGAGACACGAGACTCAGCTCATACATCTGCCGCTCCTCCGGAACATCATCATCCAGAGCCTGACAATTATAAGTTTTTTTCAGTGCCTGGTTGGCAACCAAATCTACTTTATAACCCACCAATTAGCATCATGCAAACTTCACGCTTCAAACCACATCTGTCTGAAACTGTACCTGAGCTATGTGATGTCACATAAGACTTGTTGATGTGTATTCTGACACTGTATGACATACGGCTGCACCAGATACTCAATCTTCTATGATAGAAGGGTGATATAGGTTTTGGTGTCTCCGACAAGTTGTTGACAGTAAACAACAGTGAGCTTATTTACTTTAGTACAGCTGTTTACTCTCCACAAGAAGTTAAGGACATATTTAGTGCAAGACATCATGGGAAGCAGGGATATCATGGATACAATAGAATATGAGATATTAGATCATAAACATCAGTAAACATTATTAATCACTAGAATAGGAGATATTAGTCCATAAACAACCTCAATAAACACTATTAATTACTAGAATAGGAGATATTAGTCCATAAACAACCTCAATAAACACTATTAATCACTAGAATAGGAGATATTAGTCCATAAACAACCTCAATAAACACTATTAATCACTAGAATAGGAAATATTAGTCCATAGACAACTGCTGTTAGATCATAAACATCAGTAAACACTATTAATCACTAGAATATGAGATATTAGTCCATAAACAACCTCAATAAACATTATTAATTACAAGAATATGAGATATTAGTCCGTAAGCAAAATCAATAAACACTAGAATAAGAGATATTAGCCCATAAACATCAATAAACACTATTTATCACTACAATGAGGGATATTAGTCTATACAAAACATCAATCAACACAATTCATCACTGGAATAGGAGATATTAGTCATCAATAAATTAAATAAATTAATCAATAGTATAGGAGATATATACATCATGAGAACAGAACATATGTTCAAGCATTGTCAGTTAGAGTATGCATCTGGTTCAGCATTAATGAAAGAAGTGCTACAGCCCTAATGCTAGTTCAAAGAATTATTCCTACATCCAGTGGTGCCATGCATAAAATATCTAATCTAATCTTCCAGCAGAGACTAAATGGCTGTACTAAAGCCTATAAGCTCACAGTCAACAACTTGTGGGAAACACCAAAACTGAACTAAAAAGCAATGACACTGTTCTACCTCATCTTCTATCACACAAGATTCAGTATCTGAAGCAGCTGCATTTGTAGATTTTGTCACAGTCTCCAAACAGCTAGGAAATCAAATGTCAGGTTGTGGTTTTGAAATATATATTAAATAATAATATAGAATATATTAACTCTTAACAGTTATTTATAAAAAAGCAAAATCATTAACATTAACAGTTACTCCTAAACAAAATCTACACATCTTTAAAATGTTAAATTCTGAATATTTTCTTTTAACATGCATATGTACACAAATTCTGGACAGGACCATCTCCTAAAGGACACAGTGTATGCTAATATGATATAGCTCATTCATAAGGCTGTATACACTGACAAATGAAGGCAAGCTCACAGAACATTTCAAAAGTAGAAAACAGCATAACTAAGCATACATAAACACTGAATTCCTACTAAAGTTTTACCTTCAGCTGGATGGTGGCAGCAGACTGGCGATCTTTCATGATAACCCTGCCAGAGAGCTCCAGGAACTCAGTGGCTATGGCTGGAGTGATGTTCCAGTATATCTCAATTTCACCAAAAATTCCTGGTCCCCTTACAAGACTGCAGCACATTACACAGATACACAGCACTCAACAATGCCTGAATGACTAGCTAGAAAATCACACAAATTATGTAAACAAACACACACACACACAAAAAATAGTTGTACCTTATTAGTGCTGTGCCATTGTAAGTACCCTGAGGTTCCCCAATAAGTATATTTCTGGAGGAGTCAGCTATGCCAACTATTCCAAAAGCTCCACGGTCTGCTCTAATCACAACTGTGGCAATGTCTAATATATAGAAACAGAGAAATATTTATGTTGGCAATTCCTTAATCTGGATTTATCAGCAAAGGCTGGAACTTAAATAGGACAATATAGATTATATAATATTTGTTTATTGCATTACACAAAATGAAGCATTTAAAATATAAGAATATGGATGGATTGTGGGATGTATGGATAGATGCAGTGGAGGGATGGATTGATGTATTAATGGACGGATGGATGGATGGACAGACGGAGGGATGGATGGACAGATGGAGGGATGGATGATGGGATGGACTAATGGATGGATGGATAGATGCAGTGATGAATGGACTGATGGATGGATGGACAGATTTAGGAATGGACAGATGGATGGTGGGATGGACAGATGGATGGATGGACAGATGAATGTATGACAGATAGAGGTATGGATGGACAGAAGAAGAGATGGACAAATGGATGGATGGACAGATGGAGTGATGAATGGACTAATGGATGGATGGACAGATGGAGGGATGGATGGTGGGATGGATTGATGCCTGGATGGACAGATGAATGGATGACAGATTGAGGTATGGATGGACAGATGGATGGATGGACATATGAATGGATGAAAGATTGACAGATGGATGGATGGACAGATTTAGGGATGGACAGATGGATGGATGGACAGATGGAGGGATGGATTGAAGGATTGATGGATGGACAGAGGGAGGGATGGATTGAAGGATTGATGGATGGACAGAGGGAGGGATAGATGGACAGATGGATGAATGTTTGATACATATCTGAAATTGTCACAAATGTAACACTGAAGAAAATATGATGTAATGACTAACTTCTGGTTGGGTCAATGATGGCCTCAGTCCCGGCAGACAGAAGCTGGACACTGAAGCTCTCCTCACCCTCCAAGACAGCATCAGCTAAAGCCTGGATCACCAGAGTCTTCCTAGACTCCGTCTGAACAGAAGACACTGACTTGTATTAGAATTAGTGATGGGACTCGATTAAAATTTTTAATCGAGTTAATTTCAGGGTCTGTAATTAATTAATCGCAAACCATATATCAACAAATTAAACATTTTCAATAAAAAAAATCCTTTTGCTACTAAAATTTTGAATGAATAGACATACAGTATATGCTTAACAACAAACATGTTTATTGCTTTTTGATTTGTTTATTGTTATTAAACCAACAGATTTGGCAATATAATATTTATTCAGATTTCAAGTATTTCAGGAACCCATGAGTGTTTAACTTATTTGAAAAATAAAAAAACTAATGTAAGCAGCACACTAGACAATAATGATAGCACCATTTCTTGTACAGAACTGTAAAAATTAAAAATAAATAAAATAACTATACAATACTGCGACTCTTGTGATAGTTTTAACATCTTGTCATCTGGTCCAATGTGGGCTGGCTAAAGCGTTTATTTTTTACCTCTGCTGGGGATGCTGACATTAGCTGTGGGCACGGCTGTGCTTGCCGCAACATGTTTGGCATTGAAATGGTATTTTAGGCTCGAGTAGCTTCGGTGATAATCAAATTCCTTTTTAAACAACTTGCATACA